>NW_026509914.1:0-14606 GCF_026875155.1 Cherax quadricarinatus | reverse complement strand
TTATTTTTATTATATAAGAGGCAGAATTAAATCATTTAAAAAAATTACAGATATATTTAACCTTAACCGCCCAAAAGTGATCTACGTTCGCCACGTAGCACTTCCAATCGTGAAAAAAATAGTCTACGTTTGGATAGTTGGGTTTAAGGGAAGTCTTGAGCCCCTTTCCATGAAAAAAAACTGCCCTCCCAAACCTTACCCCGGGTGCTGTCACCCAAAAAATTTTGTTTTTTCCCCTACAGAATGTAATATAACCCAAAAACAATAAAAATAAAAATAAAAAATAAAACAAAAAATAATAAATAACAAATAATAATAAAAAAATAATAAAATTTAGCTAACACATTTCATAAATTTATTTATAGGGAGCGTTAACCTGAAAGGGTCATACAGCACCCCGGTGATAAAGGGGTGTAAAACACCCACTTTGCCCAAAGGGAAGGGGAGGACAACCCCAAATTTCCCCGGGATCAAGAGCCCCTTAAACCGCCTCCAGGAACCCCCCCTTCCCCACCACATAAACCATCGAAAAAATCTAAGTAAAGTAAAGAAATGTAAGTTTATCCGGGAAACATAAATAAAAAATTACAAAAAATTAAAATCAACATAGCAGCATGTGTGTAATTACAACCGGATAACCCCAAAAAAAAAAGTCGTGACATTTCTTTTTCTAAAATTATCATATTAAAAATGCTTAAACTGAGGGTTTACCCGGTTGAATTATCTGAGACCAAAACAACCAAAAATATTCCCCAAATACTGACACAAAAAACGAGAAATTTTTTTTGGTTCATTATGATTCTTTTTGTTGGGTTTTTTTTTGGGCCTCCTGAGGTGCGCGTGTCTCCTTGGTTTAATAGGGCCTCCTGAGGTGCCGCCTTGTCTTTTTGGGTTTAAGGACCTCCTGAGGTGCCCCGTTGTCTTCTTGGTTTATAGGACCTCCGAGGGGCCGCCTTGTCTTCTTGGTTTATAGGGCCCCCCCTGAGGTGCCGCCGTTTCTTCTTGGTTTTAAAGGGCCTCCTGAGGTGCCGCCATTTTCCTTGGTTTTTTAGGGCCCCCTGAGGGCCCCCGTTGTCCCTGGTTTAAAAGGCCTCCCGAGGTGCCGCCGTTGTCTCCTTGGTTTATGGGCCTCCCGAGATTCCGCCGTTGTCTCCCTTGGTTTTTTAAAGGGGCCCCCTGGGTGCCGCCTTGTCTTCTTGGTTTTTAGGGGCCTCCTGAGTGCCGCCGTTGTCTTTTGGTTTAATGGCCTCCTGAGTGCCGCCGTTGTCTCCTTGGTTTTTTTAGGGGCCCCCTGAGGTGCCCCCGTTGTCTCCTTGGTTTTTAGGGGTCCCGAGGGCTGCCCTTGTCTTCTTTGGGTTTTTAAAGGGGCCCCCTGAGGTCCGCCTTTTTCTTCTTGGTTTTTTTTGGGCCCTCCTGAGGGGCCGCCCTTGTCTTCTTGGTTTATGGACCTTTCCCGAGGGGCCGCCGTTGTCTTCTTGGTTTATAGGGCCCCCCCTGGGGGTGCCCCCGTTGTCTCCTTTGGGTTTTTAGGGCCCCCTGAGGTGCCACCGTTGTCTTTTGGTTTATAGGGCCCCTAGGTCCACCGTTGTCTTTTTGGTTATAGGGCCTCCCGAGGGGCCGCCGTTGTCTTCTTGGGTTTTTAGGACCTCCTGAGGTGCCCCTTGTCTTCTTGGGTTTTAAAGGGCCTCCTGAGGGCCGCCGGGCTTCTTGGTTTATAGGGGCCCCCTGAGGGGCCGCCCTTGTCTCCTTTGGGTTTAAGGGCCTCCTGAGGTGCCCCCGTTTCTTCTTGGTTTTTAGGCCCCCTAGGTGCCACCTTTCTTCTTTGGTTTTAGGGGCCCCCTGAGGTGCCACCGTTGCTTCGGGTTTATAGGACCCCTGAGGTGCCGCCGTTGCTTTTTGGTTTAAGGGCCTCCTGAGGTGCCGCCGTTTTTCTCCTTGGTTTATAGGGGCCCCCTGAGGTGCCGCCGTTGTTTCTTTGGGTTTATAGGGCCCTGAGGTGCCGCCTTGCTTCTTGGTTTATGGGGCCCCCTGAGGGGCCGCCGTTTTTCTTCTTGGTTTTTAGGACCTCCTGAGTGCCGCCGTTTTCTTCTTGGTTTTTAGGACCTCCTAGGTGCCCCGTTGTTTCTTGGTTTTTAAGGGCTTGGGGGTGCCGCGTTGTCTTTGGTTTTTTAGGGCCTCCGAGGTGCCCCCGTTTCTTCTTGGTTTTTAGGGGCCTCCGAGGGGCCGCCGTTGTCTTCTTGGTTTATAGGGCCTCCTGAGGGGCCCCGTTGTCTTTTTGGGTTTATAGGCTTCATGTGTGCAGCTTACTACCAATTGTGGTTGCAGGATCGAGTCAAGCTCCTGCCCTCCCCTTTTTCCGATTGCTACAGCCCTCTCTCTCCTTGTCCATGAGTTTTACCATACCTCGTTTTAAAAACTCTGAGGGTTCCTGCCTCCACTACGTCACTTGCCAGACATTCCACTTCCTGACAACTCGAAAAACTGAAAAAATATTCCTAACCTCTTTGACTCATCGAGTCTTCAATTTCCCAAATTGTACCCCTTGTTTATGTGCCCCCGTCTCAGACACATCCTTCTCTGCCACCCACGTTTCCTTGCAGGATTTTGATGTCGTTATCATGTTCACCTGATCCTTCGTCCTCCAATGTCTCAGGAAAATTTTCCCCTTAACCTTTCTTCTTGGACATTCCCCTTAGTCTGGAGCTAACCTTGTGCAAACCTTTGCATTCTCTAATTTCTTGACATGCTTGACCAGGTGGGGGCCCCCTCCCTGCAACCCAGTAGGGGCCCAAAAGTACCGGTGTGCAGAATTTTAATGATCCTTATTTTGAGTTCGGAATGCGTTTCGGGTTTTGCTAGGCCCCCATATTGCACATTTATCGGTTGATGTGCCCTCAAGATGTGCTCAGTATTATCTCACCCAAGATTTTTTCCCTTTGGGGTTATTTTGCAGTTTTTGGGCCACCTGCCTTACTCGTCTGCAGCTTCTTTTTTCCCTTCCTTTTCTTTAATTTTTTCATTTTGGGGGAATTAAATTCGAGGGCCGTGCGGACCAGGGTCCCGCCTGTCCAGGCTCTTTGAATCCCTTGATCCCCCCCATCTATTTTATTCCCTCATTAACTTCACACATCTGCAAACAGGGACACTTCTGAGTCTTCCTTCCCTCATGTCTTCACATAACCAAAAAAAGCACTGGTCCAGGACTGAACCGTGGGACCCCGCTCGCTCAGGTGCCCATTTTAACCTATCAGTACCATACTTTTTGCATCCATGTCAGGTATTCTTTTATCCATTGCGGCCCTTCCTGTTATACTGCCCGATCCTCTAGCTTTTGCACTAATCTTTGTGAGTACGTGCGGGGGGCCTTCTTGCAGCCCCAAAATAAGCAGTCTACCCCCCCCTCCTCATGTCTTACTTTCGTTTCCCTTTTCATAAAACTCCATAGGTTTGTGACACAGGGGTTGCTTCCATAATCCATCAGGTTTCTTTTAATTATTTTTCCCTTCCAGGTGCCCACCACTCTCCTCCTGATAATCTTCTCCAAAATTTGCATCTATCACGTCAGTGACACTGATTTTAACCTGGAGAGAGTTCCAGGGGTCAACGTCCCCGCGGCCCGGGGCTATCCCCGGCCTCATGGTGGTTTCGGGGCCTGATCACCCCAGGCTGGTACTGTGGCTGCACGCAATCCAACGTAAAACCACAGCCCGCTGGCAGGAAAACGATTTTACGTGCTTGTCCATGCCTGCTGAAGATAGCCAAGTTCTATTGGTAACCCCCCTTAAGTACTGGGGGGAGTTGAACAGTCTTGGGCCCTGACATTTACTTGTTGTCTCTTTAACGTGTAGTACACCCCTGCTTTTCTTTGGGGGGGATTTTGATCGTCTGTCGAGTTTTTTGCTTTTATGGGGAGTGTTTTTCGTGTGAATTTGGTACAATCCAGGGGTAATAACATGTTCCTTTCCTGCCTGCATTCGGGAGTACAGGTTCAGGAACTTTCAAGCGCTCCCAAATTGATGGTTTTTATTCCCGTTATTTATGTAGGAAGGTTCGCATACATTTCTAGGTCAACAATTCACCTGCCTTGAAAGGGCTGTTGTGTGCACAATATTCCACCTAGATAAACAATACCTGAAGAGTGTTTCAGGGCTTGGGCCCCCAGTTTTTAAGGTTCCATTTTCCATCTGTCATTTTTTTTAGAGATCGATTGATAAATGTTAGGTCCCTTTAAGGGGAGATCCTCCGACATGATCACTCCCAGGTCTTTGACGTTTGTTTTTCACTCTTTGGTGGTTTGGGAATTTTTTTTATACTCTGTGAAATTTTTAAATTTTCCCCATTTTTACCTATCGGGGTAATTGAAATTTCTCGTCATTGAACTCATATTGTTTTCTCTAGCTCTTGAAAATTTGGTTTATTCCGCCTGGAGCCTTGCAGGTTTTAATGGAAGAACTGTCCAGCAGATTCATGTGTCACTGCAAAGGAAGACACGGGGCTGTGGCTGACATCCCTTGTCTAGTCAGATAGAGGATGAAAACAAAGGGGAGCGAGTACTGTGCCGCAGAACAGAGCTTTTTTTACCGTAGCTGTCTCAATTTTACTCTGTTACTATACGGTTCTATTTTCAGGAAATTTTAGATCCACTACCAAAATTTTTCCCTGTTATTCCTTTAGCAGCTTTTTGTGCGCTTTTACGCCAGGGGCACACTTTTTGAGGGCTTTTGAAAAAGTCCGTGTAATTAAATCGCATTCTTTTTGTCTTCTATGCATCTAGGACCTTGTCGCCATAAAATCCCCTTTTTTTTGGCGAATCAAATAGGAGGCAACCTGTTGTTTATAGAAACACGGGCCATCTCTAGGCTTTATTGAACTAAAATCTTCAAGATTTCTGCAACCCCCAAAATATAATGACTTACATCTAATAATGACTTCTAAGGGATGGTAAAGTTTGCATATGTAAGAGAAAATTTATAACAAGGGCCACATATTTAAACTCCCCATGTTTTCCATCGCTGATAAATGGAAAAGTGGGGAATCACACACCATGTTTTGGTCCCCATGACACACCCCAAAATGTTGTTGTTGTTAAGGGCCCCTAGAGGTGGTGCAGTATTATCCTGCTGCTGCCCCCACAGGCCCTTTTCATACAATCCCCCCTTTCTAAAATATCGGGAGACAGAAACTCCAAACTGTTGGTGGGCGACGACACGTCCCGCCCTTTGTGCCCTTGGCCTCTTCACCAGGTTCGATATTTTCCACGGGGGTTTGTTTAACTGCTGGAGCAGAATCCCTTTTTCCCCTGGGGAAAATTCAAGGGTTTTCCCGGAGAAAACGAAGCTCTTTCACATCTATGGTGATCTTGGTTTTCCACACTAATGGGGTTTAAAAACGGGGGGCTAAATGTTTGTGATACGTATCTCTTCACCTTTTGGTAGGAAAGGGGTAATTGGATTAGCTTGCAGGAGCTCTCCCTCTTCCACTAAAGGACCGCTTTTTTAACTCGGTGACTCTTCAGGAAAAGGGGGCCCGGGATGACAAACCCAAAGGGGACGGAGGTCCCGTAGAGAACGACGTGAATAGTTGAGGAGCTTTCATAGGGGGTTGCATTAGTACTTGCACACAGTGATCTAATGAGTTGAAGGCATCAGGTAGGACAGTTCCCAGTGTTGAACGGGTAGATTGCGGACTTTAATGTCTTTTGTAACTGCCTTCCATATAACCATTGAACCGCTCCACTTACCTTTGCCTTGAGGGTTGTAGCTTGTTGTTCGCTGCAGGCAATATTTTTGCTACCCAAAAAAACTCCTAAAGTTCGTTATCATGAACGGGATCCCCTGTCTGAATGGATAAAAAGCGGGCATACCAAAAAATAGAAAACAACTTGAAAACAACTAAAAAACAGTTGAAGCAGCCAATTTGCACAGGGAATAAAAAAAAAGGGAAACCTTGAATATTCATCTACTTTTAAAGGAAATACCTATTTGATTGTGCTTGGTAAGGTCCTTTGAAATCTATATTCAATTTTCAAAAGCTGGGGGTTTTTATGAGTGAGTCTTCTCTGGTGAAAAAGTTTGGCTTGCACCTGCAATACCTGCAGCTCTGAACTTGTCCCACTCTTCCACGAGTGGGCATGTTCTTTGTTTTGACAAATGGTACAGGCGTGTAACTCCGGGGTGCACAAACCCTTGTGGGAGCTAGAGTGATTGCAAATCATGAAAAGCTGCCCACAGTGGGCCCTAGAAAATGCATCAGGTGAGATGTTCTTTTGCCCCGTCGTACAGAATATAAAAGTCATAAACGAAGTTCCCCCTCCACTAAATCTTGTCATTCTTTATCCTATTTTTTGTCCCTTTTGGAATTTATACATCACCCCGTTGGTCAGCCCTTTGTGAAATGCACCGTTAAAAAATGCCTCCAGTGGGAACTGCTTCTATGATGGCCGGGGTTTCCTTTTTTCTACAGCAGATAAATTTCTCTGATCTTGAAAAGTTTCGAAAAGGGGGCTACGGGGTCGTCTCCCTGAGATAAGACTGCAGAAAAGGCAATGCGATCATCCGTTTCCACTTCGAATGGTAGGGACTCATCAATGGTTTGAACTACTGAGTTTTCAAGCCTGTTTGAGAGTAGGGAAAACGGCTTTGCTTCCTTTGTCACAGGAAATGGGGAGCACTCAATGGGGGGGGGCTTTACTTGAATATTGAGATCCATTGTGAGTAATAAGCAAAGAGCCCAAGAGTTCTTGGGAGTGACTTTTGTCTTGAGGCATTGAAGTTCCCGTAATCGTAGTCGTTGGGGTCTGGGAATATTGAACCCCTTCCACAACAAACCAGGATGTTTAAGCCTTTTATTAAAAAAGTGCATTTTTTCCTCATTGAAAACTGATATTTTTCTTCTTGGGGCTTCCAAAAACTTAAAAGGGTTTTGCTATTTTCCTCCTGGGCTTGCCAAAAAATGGTAACATTATCAAAAAAGCGTGGGTTTCCCAGGGTTGTTTTTCCTGAATGGTGAACCCTAATTCGTTTGGAACAGGCACCCCTTTTGGTGCTCCAAAGGGATCGGTAAACTGATAAGGCCATCACAGCCAAAACGCTGTGTAGTTTATTTTCATTCCTTAAGGGCTTGATGATGGGCACCTGCGATCTTGTGTAAAACGTAGTACAGAAAATTTTGTTCACGATCGTAAATTCGAGTAGGGGGTTACCCATCAAGAAGTGTAAATTTGTTGATTGCTCAGAAATCGATACCATCTCCGTTTCCTATAACCATCTTAACAACAAAAACCTGTGCAGGGCCAAGGGGGAATCACCGTTCTATAAACCCTCCTTCAGCAGCCTCTGAGTTCTTTCTCAAAGAACATCCGATCCTCATAAGAAAAGCGGCGTGACTTTCTGATATGGGGGGGCAATCCCCCGGGAAAATTTTGCAAAAAAGCTTTGGGGGGTCACCCTTAAATGCTAAGTCCCCCAGACAACAAGAGGAGGCCGTTTCACCTCCAATTTTAAAGGGGGACCTACCATGCAGCTTCTGAAAGTCCTCCCCGGATAACTCAGAGCCAGTTTTTGGGAGAATAGCTAAAGTACATCTTGATAATCCTTTCCCCTTAAATCTGAGATTTACCCTTACAAAACCCAAGGCGAATAGGAGAGATGTTGATGCCTGGAAAAGGTACCTGAGATGATGTAGAGCAAGGAGAGCCGTTTAAAAAAGTCAAGGTTTATGAAAAACCCCTGACGCCACTATCAATAAGACCATCTACTTCGTTCCTTTGATGAAAACTTTTTACAAATGCCTTTTAAGTGAATTTGGGTAGCCGCAAAGTCACTGTTCTAGGTCGCATGATCACTGGAATTGTGGAGGGACTATCTTGTTGATGCATTACACGACATACTTTAAACAAAGTGACCCTTTTTTGTGGGATTTATGGCCATTTCTTCCCGAGCAGGACACTTTGGATGGATGTCTTGAAAAACCAAAAAAAACACACCGTACCTGCTGCGCTTCATGAGGCAGGGTTCCCCCTAACTTATTGCAAGAGTCTTGGCAGGGAATTTCAGAATTACCATCGAGAAGGGTGAGTGGGACTGTATACTTTAGAATTCTTCTGGCTGAATCTAGAGCTCTTTCCTGCCCAAAAGGGAGCGGGTAAATCGAGAGTTTTTATTTCCAAAAACGCTCCTTTTATTTGGGGTTGCAGGCCACGATAAAAGCCCCTGAGGACTCTTCACAATCTGACAGCTGTCACTGCTTTGGGAAATGACAGTCCTTTCCTAAAATTTTTTAGTGGGTTGAAAGTATTCCCTAAGGGCTCACAATCTGCTGCGGCGAGTTCAAGGGGATAGCGTGCAAAGATTTCATTTGTAGGTTTTAAAAACTGAGAGTTAGGGGTTTTTATAGCATCTTCGTAGGGATTAACTCGAAATAGCCTTATATCTTAGGTACACAAAATTTTGACAGATTAGTTTTTTCTAGATCTTCTTTAGGAAAAGGGGTCCCAAAAAGTTTTCGAAATCTTAAACCAGTGCTTCCATTCCTGCGCAGCCGTTGATAAGCTGGGGTCACAGTCAGCCTCTCAGGTTTTAGTAAACGCTCCTTTTGTGATGTACTAGCGCAGGGGTCACCACCGGTAGCCCCGGGTTAAAGTTTTAATAAATTGTTGTGATAGAAACACAGGCCTTTTCTCTAGGCTTTTTTGAAAATAGAAACTTTAAGACTTCTGCAACAACAAAATTAAAACTAGTACACTAATATGGGCTTCTAAGGGATGGTGATGTCTTGCATAGTCAAAGAAAATTTTAAAATACAGGCCACATATTTAAACCACCATGTAATCTCATCGCTGAAAATGGATAAAATAGGAGAGAATCCCACCATGTGTTGGTACCCCCGACACACAAACCAAACTTTTTTTGGTTAAGGGGCCCCCAGGGTGTGCAGATTTTCCCGCGCTGCTCCCCACAGGACCATATTACTCAATTTTTTTAAAAATAAGTAAAAAGATCAGGCAATAATTTGATGCAATCCCCGACAACGGTGCTAAATAATCATAACAGCTACAATAAAAAATAATAAAAAAGGATTGTATATACATTTAAAGTTTATTAATAAACAACTGGGGTTAAAAAAAATTATTATTATTATTAAAAAAAAGAGCGCTAAACCCAAGGACACAGGGTGGCCCCTGGGCCCGGTGGCTAAAGCCCCGCTTCACACACGGAGGGCCCCGGTTCGATTCCGGGGGTGGGAAAAATTTGACACGTTTTTCCCTTTCACTGTTGTCCTGTTCACCTAGCAGCAAATAGGTACTTGGGTTTAGTCGATGGGTGGGTCGATCCTGGGGGACAAGATTTTAAGGCCCCCAAAGGGAAAAAGTTAGACAGTCCTCGATGAGCACTGACTTTCGGGTTATCCCCGGGTGGCTAACCCTCCGGGTTAAAAATCCCAAAGAAATCTTATCTTACTCAACAGGGCCCACACGGGGGTTGTGTAGCGGGCTAGCTGCGGGATTTTAAGGATAAACTCCTGGCAAAGAGGCTGACCCGTCCCCCACTTAAAAAGAACTCAGTGTGAAGCTTGGAGAAGATCCAGAAACAGCGACGGAATCCCATGCATCGTTCAGTGTAAATAGTTGAAGTGTTGTGCAGTTTCAGAGGATTTGGTGTTGTGAGTCAGGCCAGTCAGCGCCTCCCCCCTCTCCGCGGGGGAGGGGGAGGCTGTGTAGTAAACAGTGACCCTTTCATAAAGCCCCAACACCTGCGCGCTCCCCCCCCCCCCACCCCAAATCCCACCACACCCCATCAGTAGAGGGGACCTTCTCCCCAACCCACGAGTCAGCGATGGCACTGCAGGGAGTGCCGGGCTACAGGGAAATTCCACACAGGGACAGCATCGTGGAGTTCGACGGGGCAGCTGTCGGTGTGCCACAGGCAGTGTTACTCATTCCCCAAGCCAACACCCTACACGAGGGCCCGGGATCTTCAATCAAATTGGCGTCCCCCAGGACGCTGACATTCCCTAGGGAGCTCTTTACGGGCTGCAACGGAGTCCCTGGGTTTTTTGGGGCCTCTTGGGGGGGGTCGATGATGCTGTGCAAGCAGGATCCCCGGGGAACTTGCTGCTGTTGCAATGGTGTCACCCAGGAGAGACAGGCACCTAGCAACATCGTTGTTTGGGGGAAAGGGTGGGTTCCCTGCTATGTTTGTTTACTGCTCATTACTCTGTAATTTGTCTATGATTGTAATATGGATAACGTGTTTATCATTCTTTTACCTTTGAAACTTGTCAGTTTTGTACCAGCTCTACCGGGAGCTTTACCTTTGAAAAATTTCATGTTTAAAAGTGTTTAGATTCATTACCTTTGCAATTTTTCATGAGTGTGACCCTCTACCGGGAAATTTCCCTTTGTAACTTGGTCAGATTATGCCCAACTAGTTCATTACCTTTGTAATTGCCAGCTTCAAAATTTTGGAGCCCAGCCTGGACCAATTATGTACCTCTGTAATCTTTTTGACACCGCCCACAGGGGGGTATGGGGTGCAAAAATAAACATATTAAACTAACTAACTAGCCCAAGGATTTAACAGCTGGGTAAATAAAACCGTAACTTGATTTCAATTTTTTAAAAACACTTTTGTAGTAATTGACTTTTATACAAAAATTGAAAAAAAATTAAAAAAAAGGGGTATGCCAAAATGAGTATCCTTTCTTTTTTTTAAATTATGACTTAAACAGTTTATCAAAAAAAATTTAAGAAACTTGTTCCTTATGGAATTCCAGAAAAAAATTCCTCATGATTTAGACTAGTTTCCTTGCATAGAACAAGAAAAGGGAAAATAGGTCCCTTTTTCTTGGGGTTTTCAATGTTTTCGGGGAAGCCTTTTTGTATAAACGGCCAAAGAGAGAGTTTTTCATCAATTTTTATCATCATACCCTTTTTCCATGCCGACTGAAAAACTTCAAGTGAAGAAATGTTTGAAGACCGTAGTTGAACACTTTGGAGACAGTCTCGGGCTCCTTGGGATTTCCTTGGTTTTTCTTTTTGCAGAAGGGAAGGGAAAACCAATTCCTTAGGTTCATGTTTTTCCTCTTTAAAAGCCCCACATCACGCCTGTACAAAAACCCAGCCGTTGAACAAACAAAGTCAATGATATATCCAAAGGCCTCATGTACCACGTTTCTTTGAGGGAGACTTGTAAATGACCAACTATCTTTCTTATCATACCCCCCAAATGGGATTATAATTTTTTATGACTGAAGGACATCAACATAAACCTTTTTTTTGGGTTCCCCTTTGCTGTACCTCTTTATTTTTGTCAGGGGGTTTGACCCCCATGTCTTTTTGTAATAAATAACAACCTTATGTCTTTCCAAACGCCAGCAAGACACCCCCAATGAACAGTAACCCAAAAAACACCCCTTTTCACCTTTTTTTTTTCCATTCTTGACAGACATAATGGTGGATTTCCCAATCCTATTTTCCTTTGCAGTACCTGTGTACCTGCTTTGAATGTATAGCAGATTTTTCACTAGAGCAAACTGTAAAAAATTTACTGCATAAATTGCATTGTCTTTTTTTGGGTCCATAGCCCCTTTGAAAGGGGAAAATAAAAACCCTTTGGGAACTTAAGCATTTCTTTCTCCTCCCTGTTAGGCAACATTGTAAAAATGAAGGTTGTTTACCCTTGATACTCATATGTCATGTATAACCTCATACTGGCAGGCAAAAAAGTTTGAAACCCCCATTTATCAGGTTTGGTCCTGTATATTGCTGGGGTTTCCTCTCTTGTCCCTTTTAAACCCACCATTACCTCATCAACTGTTTTTCTAGGTGTAGCAGGAATTTTAGGCTGCTTTTGTTAGACCATCAAACGGGTCTTATTTTTGGAACTGCACCTGTTGCGTTTTTATTACATTTGCATGAATTGTTTTCCTCATAACCTAAACCCTTTTTGATGTCATAACATTTGCAATATCAGGGTGACAATGGTAATAGGGCCAGTAATCCTCTAAAGATGGGAGGGCTGTCCTACTCATGTATATCAGAATTCCAAAAAATTGCATTGCTCTTCACTAGGGGGTTTTTAAGTTGCATTAACAACTTTCTGTGTTGCATAAAGTTTGTTTAAATACAACTTTCCAACATTTCAACATAAATAATTTCCCAAAAAAATTCAAATGGTTTTTGACAGTGTTTGACCTCATGTTTGAGTCAGGTAATGGAGTTTTTGTTATTCAAGTTTTGCCCGGTGGCATAGTGTTGTTGACAATTCTTTATCAACCCCATCATCTCAAATACTTTTATACGTATATTTCTTCGTTTTACACTAAATCCCGACTTTTCGTAGACAATTCTTCATGTTCATCTTTACTTGAAGCTGAAGCATCTGGGGTGGTCATATTCACGCAAATCCACTTCCCATTATGTCACTGTCATCATATAAAATCGGGACAATGTAACCCTTTTTTAAAGAGCCTTTTATCCCCAAAACACTTTGTGTTTAACTGAAATGGCAAAAAACCAAAAAGACATTTCAAATTTAGCAAAATTTTTTAAATTTTCAAAGGGAAATGTAATTTAATAAAATAAATAATATAATAATAATAATAAAATAAAAATAATAATTTTTATTAGGACATAAACTAGTTGTACAAGGTGTTATAGAAGTTATTTACATGTCGGAACCCCTTGTTGAAAGGCATTACAGGCAGGCTAAAAATAAGCTTCTAAATTTTAAATAAGTTACTGTAACAATTAAATACAAGTACAATTTGAGTTATTTTAAACAATGAATTTTAACATTTCAGTTTTTAAGCTTATAGTTTCAATTTTGTAACATTACAGTTAGTAATATAACAAAATTTAATTTTATATTTTTTGTTGATAATTTTAAAAACAGATCTATCAAAACAAATCAAGATCTGTAGTGCAGTAACTTTTTATAGGTCATTAGATAGTTAGGTGCATTTCAAGAGAATGGATTTTTTCTATTAGGGGAATGCATAAAAAAATAGTTTATATAATATATTTATTTTAACAATGTTTTGTTTCAGATGCAATTGTTACTATGAATGACAAAGATGGTTTTAAATTTTTACTGTAACCATGATATGTGAACCTTCATTTGCACATTTGTTATCACCATTTTTGGGATTGCCTCATTAGGTACCATTCAGTGGCATTGATGTTGTGATTTCTTCGTTGTCGGGCCATGACTCATATTTTGATACAAAAGAGGTAAACAAAACTTCAAGTGCATTCATTTGTTACTTTCAATGCCTCAGGAAATTCATTTGCATCTCAAAATGGGGTTTTCAAACATTCATAATGCACTGAAAACACATTCAGTACTTACTCCTTCGGGAGTGTGTAAACGGTGAAATATCCAAGAGTGGGTTAAAGATCGCTCCTTCAAAAATTCAGACAGTACTGAAGAGCTGGAGCCCACCATAGCAGTCACAACACCCAACGACCCCACATCAAGCCCGCCCAGGCTTGGATTGGTGGTTGAAAAGAAAGTCTCTCTGGGGAGTCCATTGTGTTTCATGGGCGCCATGAAAATATGCTTTTATCGCCTCATTTTTGACACAAGATGGAAAGGGAAAGAAAAGGTTGGAAATTTTTTGAGAGATAAATTTGTTTGAGGACTGAAAAGTACGGGAGAGCCCTAAATTTTCGGGCCCTCTTTTTTATTCCCATTTCTCATGGTTTTAATTTGACTATTTTTCATTATGTTCAGTGATTTTTTCCACTTTTCTGCCCTTTTCGCACAACAATTGCATAAGGGAAAGGCGATAGTGCATTTTTAAGTTGGTAGTAGTTTACCCAAGAGGATTTCAGGGGTTAAAGCCCCCCGGCTCGGGCTGAGACCCGGCCCCACGGTGGGTCAGGGTCTATCAACCAGGGGTTTTTACTACTAACCCCAGCAAGCTGATATACGAACCACACCCCGTTGTTTAGGTACTGACTTAGGGCCCGTCCCGTGCCTTTTTAAGACGCCAAAGGGCTCCCCCTTATGTGGTTTTGGGGGCAGTTAACAGTCTTGGACCCCGGGCCTTTTTGTGTTTTCTCAATATACTCATTGCGCCCCGCTTTTTATTGGGGGAATGTTGCTCCCGCCAAATCTTTGCTTTCAAAGGGAGTGATTTTTGTTCAGGTTTGGTACCAATTTCCCCCAGGGCCTTTCCCAAATTATATTATTATCACGTATCTCTTTCGCCTGCTTCCCGGGAATACAGTCAAGGACCCTTCAAACCCTTCCCCGTAATTTAGGTGCCTTATCTCTGAATTAGTACTGTGCATTTTTTTATTTGTATGTTTTTTTTTCCCACTGTATTAGCATTAATATATGATAAAGCACACATCAAACATTTTTGACACAATTACACGAATACCACCTGGTGGTTCACACTTTTCACCCCCACTACCATTTGACCAAAACAGAAATATTTAAATTTAACTTAAAAAAATGAATCCTAGTACCCCAATACGAAACTATTACTGTGCCAAAAAAAAAGCACACATTGCTAAACTCACAAACTAGTATTTAGCCATTTGCCATAATACCAACTTACCTATAATTTTTTAATATTTTTAAAATTTTAATAAAATT
>NW_026509913.1:0-14648 GCF_026875155.1 Cherax quadricarinatus | reverse complement strand
TCACTTTCATAGTTCCTTGATAATGTGAGTAGTCACGAAAGCGTTTGGGAATTTCTCTATTCTTTCTGAGGGGTTTTGTTTTGCATATAAATATATTATATATATAATATATATATATATATATATATAAAAATATAAAATATAAATATATATATATATAAAATTTTATATATATATATACAGTGGACCCCCGGTTAACGATATTTTTTCACTCCAGAAGTATGTTCAGGTGCCAGTACTGACCGAATTTGTTCCCATAAGAAATATTGTGAAGTAGATTAGTCCATTTCAGACCCCCAAACATACACGTATAAACGCACTTACATAAATACACTTACATAATTGGTCACATTTGGAGGTAATCGTTATGCGGGGGTCCACTGTATATATACAGCAGGCCCCCACTTATACGGCAGGTTAGGTTCCAGGCTACCGCCGTAAAGTGGAACACCCTTTTTTTTCACTTATAAATGCATACAAACACTAGATAACAAGTTTACACTAACATATATTAAGTTAGCAATAGAACCAGGCATCAAAAAACAATAAAAAAGTACAATACACACATAGTGCACTCATTACTTACCTTAAAATATTTATAGTCTTAATCTAGGGTGAGACAAGTAGTATTTATTGTAAGAAATCAAGTGTGGTATGTATGGCAATCAGCCAGGCTACCATACCAGGCCAACCCACCCACACATACAATTCTATGATATTTAAGCACCCCAGAGCGAATAAAATGTAATTACAGTCACTCATTACTTACCTTAAAATATTTGTAGTCTTAATGTAGGGTCAGGAGTAAGTAAAGAGATAAAACGAATAAATGAAGAGAGAAAGAATGAGTACATGAGAGGGGACAGGGCAGAGTTATGTAAACAAACAGGCGAAGGTAAGTTTGTAAACAAAGTGTACACGTCTGGTTTGTGTACAAGTACATTGTGTACAGGTTGCCCTCTACATTGATACGGTAGAATTAATAAAGAAGAACACTCCCATTCTCATGTAACACCATTTTGAGAAGAAATGAAGCTCTGAGTGAAGGAAATGGAAATAAGTCACACTGACTTTTTCGGGTTATCCTAGGTTCTCTACACATAGTTGTTATGTATGATAATCTAAGTAAACTGTATTTGTGTATACCTGAATAAACTTACATATGAAAGGAATAATTTTTTTACAGTTACCCCCAGTAACACATTTTCTCTTATGTTGATAGAGAAAAAATGTTATTCTTGCCATCCTTGAAATTTATCTGGCTCCAACACTTATTTTATGTTTATTTATTTTTTTGGGGGGTGTATTTACATCTTTTTATGTTTTGTATCGTGTTTATTATTATTTTAAAAAAAAATATCATGGATGGATTAATGAAAATGTTATATTAACGTAATAAACGACATTTAAGAACTGGGTGGTTTGTTATTATTATTATTATCATTTAATATGGCGTCCTTGTGCAAGTGTCTGCTACCACATCTCACATTATGTTTATTTATTTACTGTGGGGTGTATTTAACTTATTTTTTTGTTATCACATTTTTATTTATAATTTTAAAAAAATATCATAGATGGTTAAGAAAATGTGTATATTAACGTAATATACGACTTTAAATGACCGATGATTATTTCATTACTAATAGACGTTTGGAGCATAAGACACTTCCTTTTTTAATGTGTACCTGCATGCCAGCACAGTATGTAATTTATTTGTACAGGTAAAAAGTAAAATTTTTCAGAGTATATATAAAAAATAAATAATTTTTAAAAAACATTTAAATTTTGGAGTTTCCGGGAAAAAATGGAGGACTTAGTGTTTACTAGCTCACGAAGAATGTAAACAAACAGGTGGGGCGGGGTGACCTATTAAAAGTCAGGGGGGAAGCCGTAAGCGATTTTTGGTCAAAATTTGAAATGATCGTATTACGGAACCCAAAAAAGTGAAACGCCGAAAGGGGGGGCCCTACTTTAATATATATATAATATATATATATATATAATATATTATAATATATATATATATATTTTAATATATATATATATTCTGGTATAGGTTGGTAAAGAGCAACCACCCAGGGAGGTACACCACCCGCCAAGTGATTGACAAAAAAACCCGAAAATGTTTTACATGATGGTAGGATTCGGGTGTCTTTGTCTGTCTCATAAATATGAAGATTTCGGGTATGTCTTGCTACTTCACTGCATTTGGTCCACAACAAACATTACAAGCATATATTACCACAACCCCCCCTCGGGTTTTTTCTTTATTTTCTTTCTAGTTCTAGTTCTTGTTTTTCCCTCTTACCTCCAGGGGGAAGTAAAGAATTTTTCCTCGTACCGCGTGTTGTAAGAGGTGACTAAAATACCAGGACAAGGGGCTAGTAACCCCTTCTCCTGTAAATTTTACAATTTAAAAGGGAGAAATTTTGGTTTTTTCTTTTGGGGGCCCCCCGCCTCTGGGATATGGCTGGGTTTGAAAAAAAAGAAAGAAATAATATATACAGTGGCCCCCCCGGTTTTTTTAAAAATTTTTTCATTTCCCCATAGTATGTTCAGGTGCCAGTACTGCCCGAATTTTTTTCCTAAGGAAATTGTGAAGTAGATAGCCATTCAACCCCCAAACAACACGTACAAACGCATTTACATAAATCCTTAAAATTGGTCGCACTGGAGGGATCTTTAAGCGGGGTCCACTGTATATGTAAAAATATTATTATATAATAATATATTATAAAAATATAATTATATTATATATATATATATATATTATATATATTATATTATAGATAATATATTGTTTTATAAATGGGAAAAAAAAGGAGAAGAATTATGAGTTAGAGGTTTTTTGAGAAAAATGATAGCTTATGGGAACTTAACACAAAATGGTAAAAGGGAAGGGGCCACATGGGAAGAGAGAAAAAATGGGAGGAGTCAATGTAAAGGGCAAATAATTTGGATGGCTATCAACAAATTTTAAGCAAATAAAAAAAATTTGGTGGGAGAGAATAACTTGAACAATAGAAAAACCCAAATTTTCTTAGCTTTAATAATAAAAGGCATTACTATGGTGATTTTTTTAGAACGGGACAAATACAGTGGACCTCGGGATAAAAATTTTAAATTTTGTTCCAGAAGGCTTTTTCGAGTGCTGATACCAAACGAATTTTTTCCCCATAAGGAAATAATGTAAATCTGTTTCAACCCCCAAAAAAATAAATTTTCAAAATCATTTACATAAATCACTTAAATAACTTTTTCAAGTTTTGGGGTTTTTCATATCCTGAGGTGCCACGTATGGGAACTTTCTGAGATAAAATATATGATGCTCACACCAACCATTTGTTGACACATTTTCCGATTGTTTTTTGATTCCCACACTTTAACTTCTTTTTCCTTTTCGATAATGATTTTTTCAAGGACAAGGAAAACGTGAGGGGAAAGGAAATAAAAGAAGCAGGGGGAATGAAAGGGAAAGTGTTGGAAGAATGACATAAGTGAAGCAGATGGCTCGAAGGTATTAAACCAGATAGTAAAAGCACAGATAATATTTTTAGATTGGGTGGGAATATTTTAATATATGATGAAGGAATGCTGTTGCTAGTTACTTTCTGTAAGGAAAAAAAATGCATGAAAAAAGAAAATTTTTGGGGAAAAAGCGGCTTAGTATAAAGTGAGCAAAATATTATTGATGGCGTTGGGGTGGAGCAAGTAACATTTTTGAAAGGGTTAGGGGAAACCGCAACCGGGCTTTAGTCTGGGGTGGAAGTACAGTGTCTGCACTCGAAGGGGGGTGTTAATGTTTTAGTTTAAAAAATTTTAGTTTAAAAACCCCCCTGGCACGACAGTGATGGAGTGATGACGAGAAAGTTTTTCTTTTTTAGGCCCCCCCGCCTTTGGGAACTGGCCGATGTGTTAAAAAAAAAAAAAAAAATAAAGGGTAAAACATGCAATAGGCTGCATGAAAAACCGACAAATGTTTTTTATGACAATTCACTTTTGACTGATATAAAATTGGCACAGCATATTTTTGGGGGCAGATTGTTGGGGTTGTAGGACTGTACAGGATTTAAAAGCAGTAAAATTTTTTTGCAGAGTGAGTCTGAGTCAATGATCTTTATAACATCAGAGATGCTTCAAATTTATATACATCTCTTGTAAAAATGAATGTTATAGTTATGGCAAGATGTGTTTTCCTAAAAAATCATAAATTTCTTACAATAGAAGCTGTTACAGTTGTTGTGGTTGATGACCAGTTGTTGATGACCAGTTCTTGTTGCAGATTTTGAAGTGAAATTGTAAAAGAGAGATGAGGGGGGGGGAAGATGGGTAAATTTAGGAAATTAATTTTGGAATAGACAAATGCAAATCAGAAGAAAAAAAGAAGGGAAAAAGGGAAAAAATACCTGAGTACATGGAGCTTAATAAATGCAGAAAACGGTAAAAAAAAAATAAACAGAAGGAAAAATTTAAAAAAACTAATGAAAAAAGGACTGTAATAAAAATCATCAAAAGAAAAATTAGATAAAAAACAACGCTGCTCAGGGTTCGTCTAAGTTTGCAAATTCTAAAAAAAAAAATATTTTGGGGTATTGCAAAGCCTTTTTTAACTTAGAAAAATCCATGATTTAACCCAAAAAGAAATTAACCTTATTTAAAAAACTCAATATTTATGCAAAAGATGCAAATCTTTTCCACCCAACCAACAAGTGGAGTCCCACAAGGAAGCACCTTGGGCCATCCTTTCTCTCTACTCAAAGATCCCGAAAGATCACACTACTAAACCCATATTATTTGCGATGACACTACATAATATTTCCACCAAACACATCATAGGCAAAAACAAACATGCTGAAATTTCAGAAAATATCTGCCTGGATGATGATAACAAACTTTCCCTGAAAATGATAAAACCATTCATTCCTTGGAAACAAAGCTGCAAAAGACCAATTAACTTTGCTAAATGGATCATCGTCACAGACTCCAGAGGAAAATTCCTAGGTTCCACCTTTACAGTAGCCTTTAAATTTCCCGGGCACCATACAACAAATCAAAGATAAGGTACACTTCCACAACACTCTTGCATGTACATTCACTAAAAATTTCCCCTTTTCTTACATTGGAATTTGTGCATGGGGGTCACAAAATCCAAACACCTAAAACCCCTAAAAACCAGCAAAAGGCACAGTAAAATAACAAATTCCCCCTCCCCCCCAGCATACCCCACCAATTTTTAAAGTCTGAATCTGCTTCCCTTAAGAACATCCTACTTATTCACGTGCCCACTAAAAACACAGAAAAATACATGCAAAATAAAACCCCCCCATCAAACTTTCCCACCAACCTAAACGGAACTACCAAACACAAAAAAAAACAGATTTTTTTTGATAACCCGTTGTCATATCACACTGTGTAAAAACTTAGACATAAAGGGGCCCAAATAAAAGGAATTCATTCCAAAGATATTAAGTAACCCAGTCTGAAAAAATTTTAAAAATCTTCTCAAAAACCACTTAATCACCCTAGAAAATGCTAAATACCAGTGCACATTTACTACCATGTACTCCCAATATAACTGAAACAATCACATTGAACCCTTTTACCATTGTTACGGAATAAAATTGAACCATTGTTTTTTCCAAAAGCATTGTGAATATAAATATCTTTGTATTATAAAATTCTGTTCATTTTTAATTAAATTCTACTGTACAAATATGAAAAAATTTTCTTTCCTCTGTAAACTATGATATATACCCTTAGTATTTTAAAAAATTAGCAAAAAAGTTTAATTGGCCCATAATGCCTAGGCATAATAAAGGCTCTCTTTGCATTGCAACTCACTATTGTACATACACAATCTCCATGTACTGTTTGCAAAGACATTAAATAAATAAATAAATAAATAAATAAATAAATAAATAAACATTCCTTCACCACTCTCTTAACATCTCTTTTTCTTTTCTTATACTTCTCCTTCTTGCATCACTTTTACTTTGTAAAAACCTTTTCTCCCTTGCTACTCTCTTTACATCATTCCACCAATCACTCTTCTTCCCTCCCACACCCACTTTCCTGTAACTACAAACTTCTGCTGAACGCTCTAACACTATATTCTTATACTACCCTATACCTCTTCAACCTCATTGCCTATACTCTCATTAGCTCACCTTTCTTCCAATAGTTGTTTATATCTTATTCTAACTGCCTCTTCCTTTAACCAAGAAATGGTCAAAACGTATATACAGTGGACCCTCAACCAGCGATATTAATCCGTTCCTGAGAGCTCATCGTTAATCGAAATAATCGTTAGTCAAGTTAATTTTGGCCATAAGAAATAATGGAAATCAAATTAATCCGTGCAAGACACCCCAAAGTATTGAAAAAAAAAAAATTTACCACATAAATATTAATTTTAATACACACAAACTGAAGAAGACATGCACAGTTACATGACACTTACCTTTATTGAAGATCTGGTGATGATTGATGGGATGGGAGGAGGGGAGACCGTTGATCTTGTTAGTGTTAGAAGGGGAATCCCCTTCCATTAGCACTTGAGGTAGCAAGTCTTTTTCTGGGGTTACTTCCCTTGTTCTTTTAATGCCACTAGGACCAGCTTCAGAGTCACTGACTTCTGTCGCACAACATATCTGTCCATAGAGGCCTGTACCTCTCGTTCCTTTATCCTAAAGTGTTTCACAACATTGTCAGTGTAATAGTCACCAGCACGGCTTGCAATAGCTGTGTGAAGGTGATTTTCATCAAAAAAGGTTTGCACTTTAAGCCACATTGCACACATTTCCTTAATCTTTGAAGTAGGCAACTTCTTCAATTTCTCTCTCCCCTCCTCTGAAGCAGTTTCCTCAGGTGTGGCCTCTAACTGTTGAAGATGCTCTAGCAGCTCATCAGTGGTTAGTTCGTCATTGTCCTCCTCCACCAACTCTTCCACATCCTCCCCACTAACCTCACCAATATGAGCACTAGTTCCAGGCATTTTTTCCTGTTCACCTGGGTGTTAGTCAACTGTTGTGGGTTGCATCCTGGGGGACAAGATTAAGGACCCCCAATGGAAATAAGTTAGACAGTCCTCGATGATGCACTGACTTTCTTGGGTTATCCTGGGTGGCTAACCCTTTGGGGTTAATCATTTCTCCGGTAATTTTTTCACGTTAAGCCACCCCAAAAACACTCTCTCCCATCTTCGGTAATACAGCTGATGGGGGGGGCAGCAACAAAAACAGCGACTGGGGTGCAGCAGCAGCTGCCCCTTTTTGGCAAGAACAGTTTCTTATTGCCTTTTTCCCTTACCCACAAAAAGGCGATGGTTGTTTGGGGGTTTATTATCACCTGACCCCCCGGGGGTTAATCTTCCCCGGTAATTATTTCAGTTAAGCCACCCCAAAAACCTCTCTCCACATCTTCGATAATAAGCTGATGGTGGTGCGCAAAAACAACACTGCTGTGTGCAACACACTGCATTTTTGGGCAAAACAGTTTCCCTTGATTGCCTTTTTCTTACCCAAATAGTACGATGGTTGATTGGGTTTTTTAAAAACCCTACCCCCGGGGGTTAATCGTTTTCTCGAAATTTATTTATTTTAACCCCCCAAAAACACTCTCTCCACATCTTCGAGTATACAGCTATGGTGGTGCAGCAACAAAAACAGCTGACTGTGGGCAGCAAAAGCTCCCTTTGGAAAGAACAGCTTCCTTGATTGCCTTTTTTCTTACCCACAATAGTAGCGAGGGTTTGTTTGGGGTTTATTATACAACCTACCCCCCGGGGGTTAATCGTTTTCTGGGTAATTTTTTCTGTTAAAAGCCACCCCAAACAACACCTCTCCACATCTTCGGTAAATAGCGATGGGGGTGCAGCAAAAACAACACTGCGTGGTGCAACAGAGCTGCACCTTTGACAAGAACATTTCCTTGATTGCCGTTTTCTTACCCCAATGTACGAGGGTTGTTTGGGGTTTATTAACAACCTGACCCCCGGGGTTAACGTTTTTTTTCCCGGAAAATTTATTTCACGTTAAGCCACACCAACAACACTCTCTCCCACTTCGAGTAAACACGATTGGTGCACAACAACAACACTGACTGGGGTGCAGCAAAGCTGCACCCTTTCAAGAACAGTTTCCTTGATTGCCATTTTTTTTACCCCAAAGTAGCGAGGTTGATTGGGGTTTTTTATACAACCTGACCACCAGAGACACGCACCCACTTTCTTTTTAGCAATGATCTCTTTTTTCATCCCCCCATAGTAATTCTCACCCTTCTTGCTGTAGGGTTTGGGCACAAAGCTTTTTTGGGGGCCCATGGGACTTATTTTGCAGTGAAAACACTGAAAAGGGCTGTGATATTGAAATGTTCCGTTGTTGTATGTTTGGAAGCGACCGCGGGGGCGGGCGGGCTTGTAAACACTGGTCCCAAAGGGACAAGGAGGCACGCCAGGCCAAAGTGGATGCAATGGAAGGAAACGAATAGCGCTGGTGGGGGTTTTTAACGCTAGCGAAAAAATTTTTGCGTTAAAATGTACCTATCAGTTTTATCGTTAAAAATCCATCGCTGGTTGGGGGCCACGATACTTTTTTTTCAACATTTGAAAGTATGTAAAAAAAGCAGTTTTTTTTTTTTTTTTTTTTACATTTGAAAATGTGAAAAAAAACTTTGATCTACTTTTTTTTTTTTTTTTTGTACTTGAAAAAGTAAAAAACGTAGACTACTTTTGGAGCCTACACATGTGAATGTAATCTGCCTGGACCGTTACGGAAATTTTTATAAAACCTTTCACCGCCCTCTTTCTTGAAAAATGCCATTCCCTTGTATCTCAACACCTTTTACCCCCCATGATTAGAATTTTTATTCGGGATACACAAATACATTTACAAATTATCTACAAGTAGTATGTATGTTAGAGAACTTGGGGATCCCCAAAAAAGGCAACAGGGTGACTTATTTCCAGGTGATCCTCTATAAACACACATCCTAAAGTCTACCCATCTCCCTTTTTATTACCAACACAACCCAAAAAACCCAGTACACCTATTATATCTTAACATTTATTTTCCCTTTTTTAATTTAAAATATTTGGCAAAAAAAGTAAAACAGCTTAAACAACCCATGTATAGATAAAAAATTTTAACAAGTACGTCAAGAATACCTTGCTAAAATTTTTTTCCCAAATTTGGGATGCACTTTAAAAAGGTATTGGGGGGATGTGACTATAAATGCTGGGGGCCACTCCCCCCCCATTTTTTATTACACAGTGAAAAGGGGCCTGGCATGGATTACCCACCCATGTATACCGGGAGTATACCAGAGAGATTTTTGGGGGCAACTCCCCAGGGGCCCCTGGCTGTGCCAGGCCTCATGGTGGATCGGGGCCTGATCAAACGGGTTTATTAATTTTGGCCGACGCAATTAAAACATACAACCCACCCCGGGTTTGGTCAATACGACATTATTGCCTGTCCAGTGCCTGCTTAAGACCAAAATTAAAAAAAAACTTTTTTTATACAAAAACATGTAAAAGGTTTACAGACCATACTACATCAGTGACATACTACTAGTAAAAGCTCTTGTTATGCAGAGCATTTCAAGAAAATTGGGTCAATTTTATCCCAGGAGCGACCCACACCATTGACAACACCAAGGCCCCCATTACGAAGTCAATTAATCATGTACATATGTATCTTTTAAAGAAAATTACATAAATAAAAAAGAAACTTTGGGTTAACTTATTTAATATATATAAAAAACCTTTGTACAGGCTCTCCTCACTTAATATGGATTTCTGTTCCTAAGACCACATCGGTAAACAAATCTGCACTAAGTGAGGACATAATAAATGGGGGGGTTTGGGGAAACCACTTTGATTTTTCATAAGTAACATTTGCACCTTTTAAAACTTTTTCGGTATACAGGGGTACCCTAGTTTCAAACTTATTTCTTTCCAGAATTTTGTTCCATGCCAATCCCCAAAAACGAATTTGTTCCCAAAGGAATAATGTACTTAGATTATCCTTTTTAAACCCCCCCAAAAATACACATACAAAGCCTTATTTATTTTTTTTTTTTTATTTATTTATTATTTTTTTCCAATTTGTGCACACATACAAGGTACAAAAAAAATACAGATAAAGCAGTACCAAAGCCACTTATATATGCATAGCATTACGGGCTGGCTTAAAATTAACTTAAGATTAACAAGGGGCAATGATTAATTATTTATTATAATCAAAAAGAAGCGCTAAGCGCGGGCTACAAGCAATGAGAAATCGTGAAAAAAACATTAATGTAAACAGAAACATAAAGCACGGGGAGTACAGTGGACCCCCGGTAAGATTTTTAATCCTGCAAGAGGGATAATCTTTGCAAAATAATCGTTATGCAAATAAAATTTCCCCATAAGAAATAAGGGAAAATAAAATTAATCCTGCAAGACGCCCAAAATATAAAAAAAAATTTTTTTTTACCAATGAAATTTTAATTTTAATACACACAAACGAAAAAGGCTCACAATTTTAAAAGACACTTCTTTATTTAAAATCTGGTATGTTTATGGGATGGGAGGGGGGGAGACATTTTCTCTTTTTTTAAAGGGGAAACCCCCCTTCCCTTAGGACTGAGGTATAAGCCTTTTTTGGGTTACTTCCCTTTTTTTTTAAAACCCCAGGGCCACCAGAGTCACTGGACTTTTTTCGCAAAGTATCTGTCCATATGGCCTGTACCCCTCGTTCCTTTAACTTGCCTAAAGTGTTTCACAACATTGCAGTGTAATTCCCAGCACGGCTTGCAAAAGCTGTTAGGGTGATTTTCATCCATGAAGGTTTTTCAAAAAATTCAGCCACTTAGCACAGATTTTTTTACTTTGTAGGCAACTTTTTCAATTTCTCTCTCCCCTCCTCGAACCATTTTCCCCCAGGGCGGCCTCTTTTCCTTGAAGTTGATCATCAGCTCAAGTGTTAGTTCTTCATTTCCCCTCCACCAACTCTTCCACATCCTCCCCCCCTAACCTCCAAACCCCAAGGACTTTCCCAAAGCCACAATGGATTCCTCAACTGGGACAAGGTTCTCAGGGGTTTGCCTCAACCCTTCAAAATCCCTTTTTTACACATTCTGGGCCCCGTTTCTTCCCCAACAGAGTTCAAAGGGCCTCTTAGTCACTTCCCCCCAAGCCTACCTATAAGGGTTTTCACAAAAAAGGGAAATTAAAGTGATCTCTCCAAAACTCCTTAGAGTCAGTTTTAGTTTCGAGTCATTACAAAGCACCTTTCAAACAGAGTTTTGTGACAGTTTCTTTAAGTTTGCAATAACCTGCTGGGCCGGGGGTGGGAGGAGAGGCGTGGTATAGGGGCAAAAAATTCACCTTAAGAAGTCATGTCCCCATAAAGTCGCTCTGCCAGTCTGTAGGGGGTGACCAGGGGCATTGCTAACACCAGGAGGCATTTAAATTTAATTTCTTTTCAGTTTGGGAATTTTTCACATTGGGGGGAAATGCTGGTGTAACCTTATAGAAAAATTTCCCCAGTGCCCCATGCCTACTGTTGCCCCCCACAGCACACACAAATTAAACCTTTAGGACATTCTTTCCGAAACCCCGGGGTTTCAGAGTGAACACTAAAAAAGGCTTTACTTTCAATCACCAGTACATTGGGACACATCACAAAGTAAGCCTGTCTTTTAAAAGGGTTTTTGTCCTGGGGTTTCCTTTTCCTCCGAGTAAAGTAGGTCCGCTTGGGATTTTCTTCCAGAAAAGGCCTGTTTTTTATCACAAAAAAAACACTTTTTCAGGTTTCAGTCCCTTTATTCATGACTCCTTGAAATTTCCCCACATATTTTTCAGCCGCTTTGGTCCGAACGGAGCCTCCCAGCCCCTTTTCACACTATGGGTGCCCACGCTTCTTAAATCTCTCAAACCCCCCTTTGCTGGGCCCTTAAAATTTACTCACACATCACTATTGCAGGGATTTTTTTAATTTAAAACCTCATGCAACTTTCCACCTTTTCCCCATATATCGCTTAGAGATGCTATCTCCGCAGCTTTTTTTTTATTTATCCACACCAAAAAAGTCTCCAACATCTTCCATCACTTGCATCTTTGTTTCGGAAAAACAGTTAACCTTTGGCAAGACACTTCCTTGATTTTCTTTCTGGGGCCCCAATATACGAGGTTGATTGGGGTTTTTTTTGTACAGCTTGACTAGGCGGCTAACGACCCACTTTCATACTTTTCAATTACTCTTTTTTTCATTCATAGTAATTCTTACCCTTTGAGGTTAGGGTTGGGACTAGAAACTTCTTGGGGCCCATGGCACTTATTTTCCAAAAAAGCAAACCCAAAAAACGTAATAATACGAAATATTCCGAGTGTATGCTTTGGGTGTTACCCCCCGGGGGCGGGTGGGAACAATGGGGCGGCCCGGGACATTGAGCTGGCTGAGGGGACATTGGCGCGTCCGGGCAAAAACGGTAAGCGGGGTTTTTTAATCTAGCGCGGCAAAAATTTTGCGATAAAAGTAATCGGGATCGGGAAAAATCGCTATGTATGCCATCTTTTTGCGGGGTCCCCTGTATTAAAAGACAGGGCTATGTTTCATTTATTGGTAGGATTTTGTTAGGTATGTATTTAAAAAATAATAAAAATTAGATTGGGTTTTGGTTTAACATTTAGTGATTAAAAAGGAGAAAAATTTTAAAATATACAATTATAAGTTCTTTTTCAATTTATTTGGGTTTTGGTAGTAAGTAATCTTTTAGAAGAGCTTGAATTATAAAAAGGGAGTGTTTCTTTTTTTTTTACAGGGAATTTCCAATTTTGGGCCTTTTTTGGCATTTATTTTTTTTCATAGGCGAGATGGACACAGGGAAAATCAAAGAGTGATCTGTGCCTTTTGTTTGGTCATGTTCTGTTGAGGTTTGGGAAGGAGATGTTTGAGGGAGGTTAATACAAGTTTTGTGTTCTATTATGTAATAGGTGCGTAAAAAATGGGTGTTTTTTTATGGGGGAGTATTTGTGTATTGAATATTGGGGGGTGTCTGCCTGTATGAGAATTTTTTTCATTCAACTGCGCCTTTTTTTGGGGAAAAAAGTGGGCTGAGATGGAATTGTTGTTGAGGGCCCCAGCACAAATTCCATAGGTGAGATGGGGGAAAAAAAAGTGATATAGGCCAGGAGGGCTGACTGGGGGAACAAGTACCGTACTTCATATATCCCTACTTTTTGGAAAATTTTTCTTAAAAATTTGATGTATAGTGTTAAAATTTTGAGTCTATTATCAAGGGGGTTTCCTAAAATTTTTTCCCCGTTATTTTGTATAGGTGATCCATTTATCATTTTTAAAGGGGGACATCTTAGCCTTTTACCAAACTAATGAGTAGGTTTTTTAATTTTAGTGTAAGTTTTTTAGTCCTCATCCGGTAAAATTTTTTTCTGAAATTTCGGTATTTACAGTATTGGCTAGCGTACGGGCTCGGGTTGAGGAAACTTGTAGTGCACTGCAAATAGTGTGGGTTTGTAATTGCGAAGCTTTTGGGAAGGTCATTTATTATAGGAGAAAGAGAAGGGGGCCCAAGGGACACTTCCCCCGTGGGACACCAACTGTAATTTTTTGGCAAAGATTTGCCCCCTTTGCGTACACATTTTGGCTTCGTTGCGGGGTAAGATTTGAGGTATTGGGGGAGTGCCCCTTATACCATGGTGAAAATTTTACTGGACAAGTCATGGTCAACTTATCAAAAGCTTTACGTAAGTAAAATGAAGACCCCAGTGGACTTCTTTTTTTCTTATTGCAGTGAATAGTTTTTAGCATGTTAAATAGCATCATTATATTTTTTATTGGCCTGAACCAAATTCAGGGGTTTTAGTATGTTTTTTGGGGGAAAAAGGGAAAGATTCGTTTTTAATTAATTTTTTGAAATTTTTGAAGAGGGGTGTAATTGGGTATTGGCCTATATTTTTCAACTCTGTTTGTCTCCTCCTTTTTGGGTCGGAGTGCCCTTCTATTTTGAGTACTGTGGAAGGTGGAGGGTTCAAAGGATTTTTAAAGAGTTTGCAATGATTTGGGGAAGCACTTTTGACACTTTTTTGTATATAAGGGTGGGAAGGTATTTAAATCTCCTGCCTTTTTTTTTTATGCTTGATAATAAGGGGGAAATTCATGGGGTTTGTCGGAGCTAGGACAGTGTGTTTGGGGAGTTCCGGGAGGGTTTATTTTTGGTGGGTATCTGGCTTGGGATTTTAAATTGGGAAGGTTTTTTTCCATAGTGGAGAAAAATCATGAGTCTGTTTGCTGTTTCGTTGGGGGGGTTGGGGGTTTACTTTTTGCTAATTTTATTTCGCATTTCGTGATTCTTTTTTTTCCCCAAATTTTTAAGGTTTTCCAGCCTTTTTTAAATCACCTCGTAAGTTGGATAATCGTTTTCAAAAAAAATTTTTTGCCCTTCTTATCAGGCTGGGTTTGGATTGACGAGAAGTTTTGTTTTTGGGCTCTGGTTATGTGACCCATTCTGTACTTTTTTTATACTGGTGTTTTGTATTATGGATTTTAGAATGCTGGGGGTTACCAGGGGCTGTTCATCCTCTTTGCTGTCTCTGTTTAGTTTTTTTAGGCATGCTTGTTATAGAGGCATTGGGTTTTTTTTTG
>NW_026509912.1:0-14634 GCF_026875155.1 Cherax quadricarinatus | reverse complement strand
GGGGGCTATCCACTATCCTTTTCAGACACTAAGTATCCCCACTAAAGTATCACACTACAAGTATCTCCACTACAAGTATCACCACTACAAGTTGTAAACATTGTAGCCGTGGCTGTGTTCCACAACGGGTGGTACTATCAGCTACACTAATAGGTGTTCGGTGTTCACTGTTCATCACATTACTAATATCATTCAATACCAATATGTGAACGCTTCGGTACCTTTATTATGAACACGAACAACACTTGGTTACTTTTAACAGTACATATGTGCTATTCATCATTATTCATAGTTTAGGAGACGAACGCTCTGAGACTCATCTGCTCAACCTAAATACATCACAGCAAACCTCAGAATAGTACCTGAGTGATCTAATATGAACATATGGCGATAGTATGGAAGGGCGTAATCTCTTCTACTCCCGTTGTTCCAGGGATCTAATATAAACATATGATGATAGTATGGAAGGGCGTAATCTCTCAAATCCGTTTTTCCAGGAAAGTCCTATGTTTGCCTTTCTGGTGAGAATGTGACCCTGTACATTCTGCGTCCAGTTGAGAGAAGTGTTTCCCTGTTTTGAAGGTTAGGAGAGATCTGTCTAGTCCTTTAACTGACACACAAGGCAATAATAGTCCTGAAGGAACGATGATAGTGGTGAAGTGAGACCAAATGGTAAGCCCCGTAGGTTCGTTTTAATAATAATGAAAATAATAATAATAATAATAATAATAATAATAATAATAATAATAATAATAATAATAATAATAATAAATTGCTTTCAAATAAGATACATTTGTTACCAAGATTTCTTGCTTCATCAATCAAGACTCCCATGATCCATCAGGGCTCCCATGATCAGTCAGGGCTCCCATGATCCACGAAGGCTCCCATAATCCATCAGAGTTCCCTTGATCATTCAGGGCTCCCATAATCCATCAGAGTTCCCATGATCATTCAGGGCTCCCATAATCCATCAGGGTTCCCATGATCATTCAGGGCTCCCATGATCCATCAAGGCTCCCTTGATCATTCAGGGCTCCCATGATCCATCAGGGCTCCCATGATCATTCAGGGCTCCCATGATTCATCAGGGCTCCCATGATCATTCAGGGCTCCCATGATCATTCAGGGCTCCCATGATCATTCAGGGCTCCCATGATCCATCAGGGCTCCCATGATCATTCAGGGCTCCCATGATCCATCAGGGCTCCCATGATCATTCAGGGCTCCCATGATCCATCAGGGCTCCCATGATCATTCAGGGTTCCCATGATCCATCAGGGCTCCCATGATCATTCAGGGCTCCCATGATCCATCAGGGCTCCCATGATCATTCAGGGTTCCCATGAATACACAGTATATTATCCCAAGAGGCTGAGCCTGGAGCTGAGACCTGACCTCTGTAACCGTACATAGGTAAATACATGGGAGTACATGGGAATTCATGGAAGTATATGTGAGTACATGGAATTACATGGGTCACATGGATACGAGAAGAACAAAAAAGGCACAATACCGTGACTGGAACAATACACAAATAACTCACACATAGGAGAGAGAAGAGCTTATGACGACGTTTCGATCCTATTTGGACCATTCACAAGTCACACAGTGTGACTTGTGAATGGTCCAACACGGACCGAAACGTTGTCATAAGCTCTTCTCTCTACCACGTGTGGGTTGTGTACAGATAAGAGAGTAAAGTCCACACCGAGGCTATCTACTGAGAACTGTCTACTTCTCTCTAGATTAAAGTCTGTCGGGCATTACTTAGATTCTGGAGACGGTCGGTTGTGAGTTAAGGTGGTGGATGGTTGATTGTGAATTGTATTGGTTGACTATGAGTTAATAAGGATTTTTGCGAAGTGTTGTAACTACATTATTGTGAGCAGCAGTTAACGGCGTTGTAGTTGGTGGCAACGCGAGTTGAACGCCTGGCAATGTGCGTTCAACGCCCATCGCTAAAGCACGCGTAACCTGGAGGTGGCAGGGAATGTGAGGTGAGAGGACCGGCCCATTACCAATACCATTACCTGCCCTTGACGCGGCGTTCCCAGAAGTTGTACCCCTGTCCGAGGGTCACCGGGGGTGAGAGCAGATGACCCTCAGGTCATTAGTGATCAAGGTCACAGACCATGTCATATCGGAGGGCATTGACTTAGGCTAGTCGGATACTCAATACGACTCGCGAAATCGCAAATAACGCGACTGCAACATATCGCGGAACCAGTTGGGGGGTTTGTACCCATTGCCTGTGAGTTACTTGTGATGGGTTCACGCCCCACCCGTTCCGTGGGAGGTAGGCAGAAGGTTACAGAGATACGTAATGGGTCCGACAACCGGGTTTCAGTAGTGTGTTATGTATTCAAGTTACAGTAGTTGTGAACTGTTTACAAGGATGCCTTCAGTTGAAAGTAAAATGTATTACGTACTCTCGTACCACAACATTTTTGAACTAAACGTTCTTTTGGACGACGTTCTTTTGGGCTGAACGTTCTTTAGTATTAAACCTGGATATCTCTATAATCGAAACATTTCACTTGAGTAGGTTTTTTCAGTCGATTGCGAAGATGACTTGTAATAAACACCACCTATGAAGACTGAGGGATTCAACACCTTCTTTAAAGACTGAGGGATTCAACACCTTTAAAGACTGAGGGATTCAACACCTTCTTTAAAGACTGAGGGATTCAACACCTTCTTTAAAGACTGAGGGACTGACAGCTTTCTCAGCAGTACCTCTCCACGTCTTCCGCTGCCTCCAGCATCTAATTCACCTCTGTAATTAAAAACCAAACAAACAAATTATATATCTGTGTGCAGTAAACAAAGCGTAGTTTACATGTAACAGTATATTGTTAAGCATAACATAAGGCACCAGCTGAAAAATCTTCCTGTACGAGTGATAGATCTAGCAGTGAAGACCCGGTGGCCTGGTGGCTAAAGCTCCCGCTTCACACACGGAGGGCCCGGGTTCGATTCCCGGCGGGTGGAAACATTCGACACGTTTCCTTACACCTGTTGTCCTGTTCACCTAGCAGCAAATAGGTACCTGGGTGTTAGTCGACTGGTGTGGGTCGCATCCTGGGGGACAAGATTAAGGACCCCAATGGAAATAAGTTAGACAGTCCTCGATGACGCACTGACTTTCTTGGGTTATCCTGGGTGGCTAACCCTCCGGGGTTAAAAATCCGAACGAAATCTTCTTCTTCTTCTTCTTCACTCTACCCAAGCGCTGCCCATGACTCTTAGTCGTCTGTCAGACTGTGTCGCTTCGTCAAGATGGTTATTAAGTAAGAGGACACAAGTGCAATTAATATAACATTTTGTTGTGGCAATGTTTCCCTCTCCAAGAGGTTTGTCAAGCCGTATCGGCTTGACAAAGTTCCTGGAGAGCAAAACGTTGCCACAATAAAATGTCATATTATTGCAACTTGTGTCCTCTTACCTAACATATTGTTGGTATTTGAACCAACATTAATACAAGATGGTTCCTCTTAAAAGTGAGAACCGAATTTGAGGTTTTCAACACATCTGCGACCACCGCTGCCCCAGGAACCTCCATTTTCCCAGGAAAGGCTCCCCGGCATGTAACTTGACCTGTGTCTCCAGCTTCCAGGCAGTGCGACGTCCAGCGAAGCTGGGAGTGATGACCCTGGTTCTTTCCTCTAGTTTGCTGGACATTGCAGTTCCCGGAGCACCGATGCATCAGGCCTAGAGATGGGCTGATGCCAACACTCTATAGGTCGAAATACATATGCACACTTCTAGATATTTATTGAGAAAATGCTTCTCCAAGAGTGACTCCATTATGTGTAGAAATATTTGTTGTACACGCAGCGATGCACCAACTTGGTGCCCCAATTCTCATGGTCTATATGTTGCTGTTCTTATTGTGTTGTTGTTGTTGAAATGGTTGTCCCCTCATACTACAACCTGGGTGTTAGTGGACTGGTGTGGGTGGCATCCTGGAGCACAAGACTGAAGGACCATAATGTAAATAAGACGGACAATCCTGGGTGGCTAACCCTCCTGGGTTAAAAAATCCCCCCAAAATTTTATATTATTTTATCTTACTGCTGCTACTGCTACTACTATTGATACTATTACTACTACTACTACTACTACTACTATTACGTCTACTACCTGCACAACCAGATTCACTTCTTTCTTTTATTTGTTATATCTCTCTCTCCCGTCCCTGCCCTCCTCTCGTACCTATGCTGACTCCCTTACCTTCGTGTGTTAGCGTGTGACTAGTTAATGGTCCAAGTCGGACCAAAACGTCGTCATAAGCTTCTTTCTCCTATGTGCGGGTTATTTGTGTATTGCTGTGTATTATTGAGGTTGTTAAGGACCAACAAGTCAGGGTTGTTGCCGGAGTCAATAACAACAGGAGTAACCAAGTTCCTCCTTGTTTATTATAATTGCGTTCACAATTGTGTGAAATATTTGTATCCCATTGAATCACTCTGATTCTTTTTGCTAGACAGTGATAGCTGGTAAAGTATTCAGGAGAAAATATTGTGTAAATTATGCTGGAAAATGTAGAAATATTTATATAATTAATGTTAGCGGTTACCCATTTTATGTAACTGCCGCCCACAGTATGGGTGTGATGACCACCACCCACAGTATGGGTATGTGATGATCACCACCCACAGTATGGGTATGTGATGACCACCACCACAGTATGGGGTATGTGATGACCACCACCCACAGTATGGGTATGTGATGACCACCACCCACAGTATGGGTATGTGATGACTACCACCCACAGTATGGGTATGTGATGACCACCACCCACAGTATGGGTATGTGATGACTACCACCCACAGTATGGGTATGTGATGACTACCACCCACAGTATGGGTATGTTGATGACTACACCACATATGGTTGTGATGAACACCACCCACAGTATGGGGGATGTGATGACCACCACCCACAGTATGGGTATGTGATGACCACCACCCACAGTATGGGTATGTGATGACTAACACCCACAGTATGGGTATGTGATGACTAACACCCACAGTATGGGTTTTGGGATGCTAACACCCACAGTATGGTATGTGATGACTACCGCCCACAGTATGGGTATGTGATGACCACCACCCACAGTATGGTATGTGATGACACCACCCACAGTATGGGTATGTGATGACCACCACCCACAGTATGGGTATGTGATGACTAACACCCACAGTATGGGTATGTGATGACTAACACCCACAGTATGGGTATGGGATGACTAACACCCACAGTATGGGTATGTTGATGACTACCGCCCACAGTATGGGTATGTGATGACACACCCACAGTATGGGGATGTGATGACTACCGCCCACAGTATGGGTATGTGATGACTACCCCCCACAGTATGGTATGTGATGACTACCACCCACAGTATGGGTATGTGATGACTAACACCCACAGTATGGTATGGATGTCTACCACCACAGTATGGGTATGTGATGACTACCGCCCACAGTTTTGGTATGTGATGACTACCACCCACAGTATGGGTATGTGATGACCACCCCCCACAGTATGGGTATGTGACGACTACCACCCACAGTATGGTATGTGACGCCTACCACCCACAGTATGGTATGTGACGTCTACCGCCCACAGTATGGGTATGTGATGACTACCACCCACAGTATGGTATGTGAGACCACCACCCACAGCATGGTATGTGACGACTACCACCACAGTAAGGTATGTGATGACTACCACCCACAGTATGGGTATGTGACGTCTACCACCCACAGTATGGGTATGTGATGACTACCGCCCACGTATGGGTATGTGATGACTACCACCCACAGTATGGGTATGCGATGACTACCACCCACAGTTGGGTATGTGATGACTACCACCCACAGTATGGGTATGCGATGACTACCACCCACAGTATGGGTATGCGATGACTACCACCCACAGTATGGGTATGTGACGTCTACCACCCACAGTATGGTATGTGATGACTACACCCACAGTATGGGTATGCGATGACTACACCCACAGTATGGGTATGCGATGACTACCACCCACAGTATGGGTATGCGAGACTACCACCCACAGTATTTGGTATGTGACGTCTACCCCACACAGTATGGGTATGTGATGTCTACCCCCCACAGTATGGGTATGTGACGACTACCACCCACAGTATGGTATGTGATGACTACCACCCACAGTATGGGTATGCGATGACTACCACCCACAGTATGGTATGTGATGTCTACCACCCACAGTATGGTATGTGTGACTACCACCCACAGTATGGTATGTGATGACTACCACCCACAGTATGGGTATGTGATGACTACCACCCACAGTATGGTATGTGATGTCTCCACCCACAGTATGGTATGTGATGACTACCACCCACAGTATGGTATGTGATGACTACCACCCACAGTATGGTATGTGATGACTACCACCCACAGTATGGTATGTGACGTCTACCACCCACAGTATGGTATGTGATGACTACCACCCACAGTATGGGTATGTGACGTCTACCACCCACAGCATGGTATGTGATGACTACCACCCACAGTATGGATATGTGACGTCTACCACCCACAGTATGGTATGTGATGACTACCACCCACAGTATTTGGTATGTGATGACTACCACCCACAGTATGGTATGTGATGACTATCACCCACAGTATGGTATGTGATGACTACCACCCACAGTATGGGTATGTGATGACTACCACCCACAGTATGGTATGTGATGTCTACCACCCACAGTATGGTATGTGATGTCTACCACCCACAGTATGGTATGTGATTGACCATCACCCACAGTATGGGGATGTGATGACTACCACCCACAGTATGGGTATGTGATGACTACCACCCACAGTATGGTATGTGATGTCTACCACCCACAGTATGGGTATGTGACGTCTACCACCCACAGTATGGTATGTGATGACTGCCACCCACAGTATGGTTGTGATGACTACCACCCACAGTATGGGTATGTGGTGACTACCACCCACAGTATGGGTATGTGATGACTACCACCCACAGTATGGGTATGTGACGTCTACCACCCACAGTATGGTATGTGATGACTACCACCCACAGTATGGTATGTGATGACTACCACCCACAGTATGGGTATGTGGTGACTACCACCCACAGTATGGGTATGTGATGACTACCACCCACAGTATGGGTATGTGACGTCTACCACCCACAGTATGGTATGTGATGACTACCACCCACAGTATGGGTATGTGGTGACTAACCCCCCACAGTATGGGTATGTGATGTCTACCACCACAGTATGGGTATGTGAGTTACCCCCACAGTATGGTATGTGATGACTACACCCACAGTATGGTATGTCTACCACCACAGTATGGGTATGTGACGTCTACAACCCACAGTATGGGTATGTGATGATACCACCCACAGTATGGGTATGTGGTGACTACCGCCCACAGTATGGGTATGTGATGACTACCACCCACAGTATGATATGTGATGACTACCACCCACAGTATGGGTATGTGGTGACTACCGCCCACAGTATGGGTATGTGATGACCCCACCCACAGTATGGGTATGTGATGACCCCCACCCACAGTATGGATTTTGTGACGTCTACCACCCACAGTATGGGTATGTGATGACTACCACCCACAGTATGGGTATGTGATGACCCCCACCCACAGTATGGTATGTGATGACTACCGCCCACAGTATGGGTATGTGATGACTACCACCCACAGTATGGTATGTGATGACAACCACCCACAGTATGGTATGTGATGACTACCACCCACAGTATGGGTATGTGGTGACTACCACCCACAGTATGGGTATGTGATGACCCCCACCCACAGTATGGGCATGTGATGACCCCCACCCACAGTATGGGCATGTGATGACCCCCACCCAGTGTATGGGTATATAGTGACTACCACCACAGTATGGGTATGTGATGATTACCACCCACAGTATGGGTATGTGATGACTACCACCCACAGTACTGGTATGTGATGACTACCACCCACAGTATGGGTATGTGATGACTACCACCCACAGTATGGGTATGTGATGACTACCACCACAGTATGGGTATGTGATGACCCCCCCACAGTATGGGTATGTGATGACTACCACCCACAGTATGGGTATGTGATGACCCCCACCCACAGTATGGGTATGTGATGACCCCCACCCACAGTATGGGTATGTGATGGACTACCACCCACAGTATGGGTATGTGATGACCCCACCCACAGTATGGGTATGTGATGACTACCACCCACCAGTATGGGTATGTGATGACCCCCACCCACAGTATGGGTATGTGATGAAATACCACCCACAGTATGGGTATGTGATGACCCCCACCCACAGTATGGGCATGTGATGACCCCCACCCACATATGGTATGTGATGACTGCCACCCAAAATATTCTATGTAAATGAGCAAATTTAACCAACAGAGATGGGGATTTTGTGACCCCAGGAAGTATAGATGTGATAACTCAATCTAATATAATGATGTTAATAAACCACCCAAGTAATAGGATAATGATGACTAATAATATAATAATGATGATTACACCTAAAAATAATTAATAATAATAAATAATGAGCAATAATTTAAAATAACAGAGAACAAATAATGTGAATTAATAATCCCTAAAATAATTAATTTAATTTAATAATAATAATAATAATATAATAATAATTATATAATAATAATAATAATAATAATATTAATATAATAATAATAATAATAATAATAATAATAATAATAATATAATAATAAAATAATAAAATAATAATAATAATAATAATAAAATAATAATAATAATAATAATAATAAAAATATAAAATAATAATAATAATAATAATAATGAGGGTAATCTACTAGATATTCTTGTACACAGAGGAAGGAGAGAGAGAGAGAGAGAGAGAGAGGGGAGAGAGAGAGAGAGGGAGAGAGAGAGAGAGGAGAGGAAGAGAGAGAGAGAGGAGAAAGAAAGAGAGAGAGAGAGAGAGAGAGAGAGAGAGAGAGAGAGAGAGAGAGAGAGAGAGAGAAAAAGTAAGTCAACTGGCTCAAGTATCAACTTCAAGGAAGCAGGCAGCTCCAGCACTTGCCTCCTGATATCACATATCCAGGGCCTCGCGTGTCCTTGATATCCAGTTGTCTTCTACAACCAGATTACACAATTAAAATGCTTAATTTAACCTGTTGTCATACCTCCAGGTTCGATCCTCGGTACGAGTGGAAACAATGGGGCGTGTTTCCTTAAGACACTCGCTGTCTATCTTCACTTTTTCAGTAAGTAGGTACCTGGGGGTTAGTCACCTTACACAGCTGTCCGTGTTTACATCGCAGCAAGTAGGTACTGGGTGTTACACGATTGGTATTGGTCGCATCCTGGGGACTTAAATTAACTAAGTTGCAGGGAAATGCTCTGATAAGAAGGATCTTTCTGAATAGTATGTTACTGATGTCAGTATGGTCTGTATAAGTTATATCGTGTACTTGTAAGAAATAAAGATTATTATTATTATTATTTATTATATTATTATTATTATTATTATTATTATTATTATATTATTATCATATACCCATAAGTAACAGTAATGATTAAATAGGTCAAGGGGGGGAAAATTTTTGGAAAAAAGAAGGAATAGGTATTGACAAGGCATTTTAGAGAGCGGATCGACACCATGCCAGCCCTTCTAGGGTTGGGTAGGTGCCTGTGCCAAGAGGTTACAGCTCACAAGACTGCATTCCCATTAGCCCGTTGGGGCGGGTGAGGGAGACCAGAGAGGGGACTAGCTTCTCTCTATGAGCCCGTGAGGGCGGGGAATGTGGCTAGGCATGGGGACAGTTGGTCCAACGTTGAGGAGGTACATGTACCTCCTCCCGTGGAGTCTTAGGTCTAAGACACTCCCTAGACTGCGGAGCAAGGACGGGCGCCACTTGGAAAGGAACGGGCGGGTGGTTTACCGGCGAATCATAGGAATATAATATTTTTAGAGAGGAATTAAAATCACAATATTGGGGAGCGAAGAAAAATTACATTATCTAAGAAGTACAAATTGTTATTATATGCAAAATAACTACAGGGGGAGTTTGAATGTTAGCTCTCGGCCTTTCGTGTTTGCAATCAACACAATTCATAAGGAGGAGATGTCGTTTTCCATGACGATTCTGCCTGGTTGTCCTACGCTATTTCTGCAACTTTGCAAGCTATGGTGATTGGTTCATTGCTTTACGGAAAGGCCCAGAGCTATCATTCAAAACTCCCTATTGGTTATTTAGCTCTTTTAGCGCTGGTCTGTGATTATTGCATATTATTACATACATTCCGATGTAACTGGAATTCGTGCGCGTGGTGCATGCGCGTGCGAGGATGCGTGTGCGCGTGCGTACTTGTCTAACTTCAACATGGCCGTTAACTAATTTTTAGTATTCCTTGCATTTTCTTTTCATAAAGATATCAGTTTTTAATGCTGTACAAACTGCCATTTTCCAACTGACATCACCATAAGTGACCGCAGAAAAATAGATCAGGGTCACATGGTAATCAGGTCAGAGAATGAGGGAATAATTATACCGGTGTAGCTTGTCCGGCCTTACCTGAGTTGAGAGTTTTAAGAGGCACCTGAGTCCCCCTGTCTCCTAATATCATGTTTATTTTTCCATATAATCTTCCGTGTCCTATAATTACTATTGCTTCGCTTGTTTCCGTAAGGTGAAGGTCCTGGTTCTTTCCTTAATTAATGGTATAACTTAACAATCCTTGACGACACTTCAGAATATTCTCAAAGTAATTAGTAAGTTATAACATGAATTAAGATCCTGGACTTCACCTTATCGAAACAGACAAAGCAAATGCAATAGTAATTATGGACAATGTCGATTTTGGGGGGAAAATTTAAGTTTTAGAAGACCAGGGGAAGTGACGTGGCCTGAAATATTTTTGGAAACCAGTTGTGATTTTCCCAGACGACTTTAAGGTGAATTTGAGTCGATCGCGTAAAAGTTAGAATTTCGATCGATTTATTGGGCATGGTGATGACTCGTAGTGTATTGGCGGCGCCTGTTATGTGATGGGAACAGTAAACGAATTATTTCTATATGAATTATTAACCGGGAAGTTAATATAAGTGGATAACCCAAGACAGTTGTGTGATTATTTTCCACTGATGCCTCCATGTGGTCGTCCTGGATGCCAACCTTACAAACACTCTCTAACTGATAACGACACATGACAGTACGAAAACCTTTATTGAGACGATATTTTACTTTAGTTCAAGCTTTGTCAGTGAAGAAACAAAAAATATCACATACCGTGACAGGAACAATACACATTTTATTATTATAATCAAGGGGGAAGCAGCTAACACGGAGGTTTTATATGCGCCTGGAGGGGGGGGATGTGGAAGGCATTCAGGCTTTAATTCGCGGGAAACTGGAGCACAGATTCCAATCCCTAAATCTGTGCCCTCCACAACATCAAGGAACCTTCCTTGTGGGGTTCAATACACAACCCGCACATAGAGAGAGAAGCTTATGACGACGGTTCGGTCAATTTGGACCATTTATAGTCACAGCGACTTGGAAATGGTAAATTGGACCAAAAACGTCGTCATAAGCTTCTCTCTCGTATGTGCGGGTTGTGTATTGTTCCCCCTCAAGGAAGGTTCCTTGATGTTGGTGAGGGGCTCTTGATTTAGGAATTGGATCTGTGCTCCAGTTCCCGAATTAAGCCTGAATGCCTTCCACATCCCCCCCCCCCCAGGCGCTGTAAAATCCTCCGGGTTTAGCGCTCCCCCTTGATTATAAAAATAATAATGTGTAGTGTTCCAGTCACGGTATTGTGATTTTTTTTGTTCTTCACTTGACAAAGCTTGATCTAGAAGTAAAATATCGTCTCAATAAAGGTTTTCGTTCTGTAAATGTGTCGTTATCAGTTAGTGAAGTGTTGTAGGTGGCATCCTGGAGACGACCACTATGAGGCAGCAGGGAAATAAGTCACACAAAATGTCTTGGGTTATCCTCTTATATTAACTTCCCGGGGGTTAATAATTCATATAGAATTATTCTTTACTGTTACCATCACATTACGGCGCCGCCTTTAAACACTACGAGTCATCACCATGCCCAATAAATCGTTCGTTTTTTCTAAACGTTTACGCGATCGGACTCAAAATTCACCTGAAAGTCGCTGGGAAAATCACACTGGTTTCCAAAAATTTTTCAGGGCCACGTCACTTCCCCTGTTTTCTAATACTTAATTTTCCCCCCATAACGACTTTGTCCATAATTACTATTGCATTTGCTTTGTCTGTTTTCGTAAGGTGAAGTCCAGGATCTTAATTCATGGTATAACTTAATTAATCTTTGAGAATAATTGAGTTTGTCGTCCAAGGATTTGTTAAGTTATACATGAATTAAGGAAAAGATCCTGGACTTCACCTTACGAAACAAAGCAAATGCAATAGTAATTATGGACAGGTAGATTATAGTGGAAAAATAAACATGATATTAGGAGACAGGGGGGCTCAGGTGCCTCTTAAAACTCTCAACTCAGGTAGAGGCAGCAAGGCGACACCGGTTAAGTAATTCCTCTCAGTCTCTGACCTGATTCCTTGTGACCTGATCTATTTTTCCTGCGTCACTTATGTGATGGTCAGTTGGAAAAATGGAAGTTTGTACAGCATTAAAAACTGTATATCTTTATGAAAAGAAAACTGAAAAGAATACTAAAAAATTAGTTAACGGCATGTTGAAGTTAGACAAGTACGCACGCGCACACGCATCCTCGCACGCGCATGCACGCACGCGCACGGAATTACCGTTACATCGGATGTATGTAATAATATGCAATAATCACAGACCAGCGCTAAAAGATGCTAAATAACCATAGGGAGTTGAATGATAGCTCTGGGCCTTTCGTATTGCAATGAACACATCACCAGGAGCTTGCAATGTTGCAGAAATAGCGTAGGACATCCAGGCAGATTCGTTCATGGAAACGACTCTCTCCTGATGATGTGTTGATTGCAACACGAAAGGCCTAGAGCTATCATTCAACTCCCCCTGTAGTTATTTTGCATATAATAACAATTTGTACTTTTGATATTGTAATTTTTATTCCGCTCCACAATATTGTGATTTTAATCCTCTCTAAAATTATTATTTCTTGATTCGCCGGTATTCTCCCGGGCCCGGGCCTTTTCCAAGTGGCGGCCCGGCCTTGCCTCCCTGTCTATGGAGTGTCTTAGACCTAAGACTCCCACGGGAGGAGGTCAAGTACCCCCTCATCTTTTGGGACCAACTGTCCCCAGGCCTAGCCACTTCCCCGCCCTCACGGGGTCATAGAGAGAACTAGGGCCTCTCTGGTCTGCCCCCCCGCCCCAACGGGGCTAATGGGAAATGGCAGTCTTGTGAGCTGTACCTCTGGCACAGGCACCTACCCTACCCTAGAAGGGCTGGGCATGGTGTCGATCCGCTCTCTAAAGTGCCTTGTAAATTTACCTATTCTCTCATTTCTTGCCTATTTTAATCATTACTGTTACTTATATGATAATAATTAATAATAATAATAATAATAATAATAATAAAATAAAATAATAAAAATTTAATAATAATCTTTATTTCTAAAAGTACACGATATAACTTATACAGACCATAGCTGACATCGTAACATATATTTCAGAAAGATCCTTCTTATGCAGAGCATTTCCTGCAACTTAGGTTAATTTTTGTCCCCAGGATGCGACCAATACCAATCGAGTAACACCCAGGTACCTACTTGCTGCTAGGTAAACACGGACAGCGGGTGTAAGGTGACTAACACCCAGGTACCTACTTACTGATAAGTGAAAATAGACAGCGAGTGTCTTAAGGAGACACGCCCCATTGTTTCCACTCGTACCGAGGATCGAACCTGGTTATGACAACAGGTTAAATTAAGCATTTTAATTTTTGTAATCTGGTTGTAGAAGACAACTGGATATCAAGACACGCGAGGCCTGGATATGTGATATCAGGAGCAAGTGCTGGAGCTGCCTGCTTCCTTGAAGTTGATACTTGAGCCAGTTGACTTGACTCTCTCTCTCTCTCTCTCCTTTTTTCTCTTTCTTTCTCTCTCTCTCTCCCCTCTCTCTCTCCTCTCTCTCATCTCTCTCTCATCTCTCTCTCTCTCTCTCTCTCCCCTCCCCTCTCTCTCCTCTCTCTCTCCATCTCTCTCTCACTCTCTCTCTCTCTCCTCTCTCTCTCTCTCTTTTTCCTTCCTCTGTGTACAAGAATATCTAGTAGATTACCCTCATTTATTATTATTTAATTATTATTATTATTATTATTATTTTTTATTATTTTTATTATTATTATTTTATATTTAATTATTTTTATTATTATTATTATTATTTTTTATTATTATTATTTTTATTTTATTATTATTATTATTATTATTATTATTAAATTTTATTAATAATTTTTAAATTTTTATTATATTATTAATTATTATTATTATTATTATTATATTATTATTATTATTATTATTATTATTATTAATATTATTATTATTATTATTATTATTTTAAAATTTTTTATTTTTTTATTTT
>NW_026509911.1:0-14312 GCF_026875155.1 Cherax quadricarinatus | reverse complement strand
AAAAGGGAAAGTATGGGGTGGATTCTCTAAAACGCATACTGACAAGATGGGTGCAGTAATTTGAGTCACCACACCTGCATATTGTTAAATACTTCCTCCTCTTGAGAAGGCAGGTGCGGGGGGCATGAGTCCTGAACACCTTCCTCCTGAGAAGGAGAATACAATTTCCTCGATCCTTCACACCTGCTTTCTGAAACAGCAGATGTGGCAGCATGAGTCCTTCACACCTATCTTCTGAAAAGGCAGGTGGTGGGGTTGTAAGTCTCTCATACCTGCAGGTATAGGGGTGTGAGTTCTTTAGGCCTGCCTTCTGATAAGGCAGGTACATGGTCTTCATCCATTCACACCTACATCCAGAAACAATGGGTGCTAGGGCGTGGATAAGCTCCATCAACCTTCTGACAAGGTGCAGGTCCATGGGTATGTTACAAAATGAGACATCCATAAAGTATAGACATCTCAAAAAAATGCTAGAAGGTCAACTTATTGATCCTCCTCTACCATCTTGCCTGTTTCTGTTTTTGTACCAGTTTGTCAGGGCTATATCCTAGTTCAGTTATCCTTTACAAATAAGAGAAATTTTAATGACGCTTTGGGATTGCAGTTGGATGAATATAAACCACGTAAAATTTGAGATCTTTACTAGCAAAATTATCTAGGTGGTCATAAGTAAAGGTAATGTACTCGGTTTAATTAAAAAGATAAAATCCTACACTAGTTATCTTGTACGTATTATCGTTTAGTGTTAAGGGGATATTCAGTAACAGTATTACTCATTAGCATCGTATGGTACGTTGCTATGATGAGATTTATCCAAGTATATGAATAATATATATGTATATGTGCTTAATAATGCTCGTTATATCTCAGTAAGACTCCATCGACTTAGACTTATGCCACTGACTGTCAACAAGTCCCTAAAAATCTAACTTCTCAGCCATCAAGGCAATTAAATAGCTTGATTAAACAATGTGACGAACCATTCGCGAAAGAGCAATAATGTACAAAGCGGCAGTAAATAGCAGCGTCAGGAATGAAGGAGACACGACGCTAACAGTGCACCTTCAATAGGTGCAACAAAGAAGCATAAAAGTCCCTTATTACAGAAACTGAGTTCAGCATTATCAAATCCCTGACTACGACAGAACGTTGTTGCCAGAACAAATGTAGGTCGAAAGTTATATCTCCATGATTCACAGCCTCTGAAAAACGTTAAATATCACTAAGTCTGATAATGCTCTGTGAAAAGAGTTGCACAGTTACGAGAATTATGTCCCGGCTCACTAATGGAGACAACTCTACCAAAAAACAGAGTCTAAATCACAAGAGATGACAAAGCAGAGCAATCACGCTGCTACCATGAACAGCCAGAGAGAGAGAGAGAGAGAAATGAGGCAACCTCAGCAGTCACAACGTCAGGCGTGGTCACGTGACTAGAACCACCGTAAGTCAAGCGCCAACTCTACAAAACAGAACGAGAATAGGTATGGAGAGGAATGTCTTGAGTTGTAGAAAAAGAGCCGCGGCTAAACCCAGCCGCAAGGTATTGTAAAGCTTATATATACAACCTGAATCTTGAGTCTTGAGATCTTGATAGTGAGATGTGAGAGGTGGGCGGCAGGCAAGCAGGAGGATCACTGGAGAGGTGCAGCAGCTTCGTGGTGATCGGTCGATGATGTTGCAGGAGGATCACTGGAGAGGGCAGCAGCTTCGTGGTGATCGGTCGTTGATGTTGCAGGAGGATCACTGGAGAGGGGCAGCAGTTTCGTGGTGATCGGTCGATGATGTTGCAGGAGGACCACTGGAGAGGGCAGCAGTTTCGTGGTGATCGGTCGATGATGTTGCAGGAGGATCACTGGAGAGGGGCAGCAGTTTCGTGGTGATCGGTCGATGATGATGCAGGAGGATCACTGGAGAGGGGCAGCAGTTTCGTGGTGATCGGTCGATGATGCTGCAGGAGGATCACTGGAGAGGGGCAGCAGTTTCGTGGTGATCGGTATGATGTTGCAGGAGGATCACTGGAGAGGGGCAGCAGTTTCGTGGTGATCGGTCGTTGATGTTGCAGAAGGATCACTGGAGAGGGCAGCTGCTTCATTGTGATCGGTCGTTGATGTTGCAGAAGAATCACTGGAGAGGGCAGCTGCTTCGTGGTGATCGGTCGATAATGTCTTGGAAAGATGCAACAGCTTCATGTTGATTGGTAGCTTGGTAGCTTTTCTTATGGCAGTTTGTAAGTAGAGGAGCTGTTTCTGATGTTGTTTGTCTATTTCTTGATGCGAGCAAGTTTAACTTTAAACCATACCCCCGGCCGGGATTGAACCCGCGGTCATAGAGTCTCAAAACTCCAGCCCGTTATTGAGGTCTTATTCACAGTTGTAGTTGAGCTAAGTAGTCCTTCTGGGGTGCAGGTAAACTTGACTGTACTATTTTGGAGTCAGGAATGTAGTTCTTTGCCTTACATTGCATCACTGAAGGGTTTGCAGTTGTGTAGAAGATTATGTCTTGCCACCTTCTTCCATCTGGGTGGGGAGGAAACTCTTCCTCAACTTCTCGTTCTTCCATTTCTTCTTCAGATACCGTGTCCTCGGGTAGTTGTGTGTCTACAGTATGTTGGGAGACGTGAGTCGAAGGCTGTGGTTGGTCAGGAGTGGTGGTGGTAGTGGTGGAAGTTGTTGGTGGCATAACATTGGTAAGATTTATAGGAGTCTTGTCAGTGATTGGAGTCGGTTTTGGAGGAGAACAGTCTTCAGGTGTTACGACGTCGACGAGTTTTGTGGTGATCTTGATGATATCAGCTGAAGGTGGTGAATCAGGCAAGGTAAAACTTGGCATGTTGTTGAGCCTGAAAAGTTCAGTGATAATAGTGTTGAAGGTTCCTGGTATTGCCATATTGTGAATGTGAGCATATATCATGCCGTAGTGGACTTTTGTAGAAACACTGCCATGTAGTATGTTGCTAGTGGACGGCGAAGGTTTAGTGGCCTTGAGAATTTTAGTGGTATCGGCCAGCTAATAGTTTCATAATTGCGACATACTTTGAAGATGTTTTGTTTTATTTCTCTTGGTTTTCCTAGATTTTTTTTTCGTAGGTTACTTGGCAGCGAGAGTGTGATGTTTACTCTTGCAGTTCAAGCATTTTGGAGGAGAGGTGGTGATGCAAGCCTTGAAATCACGTGATTCACTGCCACAGTAGAACTTCTAATCCTTGATAGGACAGTTCTTGGTGGTATGCAGGTATAGGTAGCACCTCTAACATTGCGTGATGTGTTGAAATCTATAGCAATGAAAATTCATTTGGAATTTTGGAGATGTAGTCAACAGTCGCCCAAAAATTCTGATCTTCTATCGATATCTTGAGTTCGTCAAGAGATTGAATTGCAATAAGTCTATCAAGACGGTTGATGAAGACCGATCTCTTTGCCCTGAGTGTTGAAGAAGGTTTAACTTGGAATCCACGTTCAGTGATAGTAGTAATGGCAGTGATAGTAGTTAGTTTTTCGGCTTCAATTCGTCATTACAAACAATGAATGCACCTTTGAGCGAGAGAATTGCATTAAATTTTATCTACAAGCTACCTTTCACAGTAGTTGCAAGCGCTAATTTGGAAGAATCATTAACTGTCTCGCTGCTGGGCTTGATCGTCACACGATTTGAGCAGAACATTGTAGAGATCAGAGATGATGAAGGTAAAAGTTACCCTCTCCAACGATCATAGAGAGACTACAGAAGAGATTATCAGAGCATCTGTGACTTGTGACTTGTTTTGGCAACCAATCAAAACTCTCCAACAGTGAGCACTATGTGAGGTGTAGTTGTTAATCCTAAATAACAAAAAAAGGCACAATACCGTGACTGGAACGATACACAAATAACCCGCACATAAAAGAGAGAAGCTTACGACGACGTTTCGGTCCGACTTGGACCATTTACAAAGTCACACTTTGTAAATGGTCCAAGTCGGACCGAAACGTCGTCGTAAGCTTCTCTCTTTTATGTGCGGGTTATTTGTGTATTGTTAATCCTACTTATATGAGCTAATAAAATAAGTCAAATAATATAAAGCAAGAAATCTTCATTTCAACTATTAAAAAAATATCACCAATATAAAATTATAAGATAATATAAACAATTTAATTAATACATTCATTCTCTGAGATCACAATACTTAACCAGTACGACAAAAAGTCGCACTAGGAGTTGCGTTAATGTCTGTAACTCACGCTTCACTTTATATCGTAATATATGGGAGTCACTAGTGTGCCATGCACATCGAATACGCAAATTTCATCCAGTGTCTCACTCACTGCAGAATTGTGCCAGAAAATGCTAAAGCTGCACACCAGTGTATCGGCATACTTGTAAAGCTGCACACCAGTGTATTGGCATACTTGTAAAGCTACACACCAGTGTATCGGCATACTTGTAAAGCTACACACCAGTGTATCGGCATACTTGTAAAGCTACACACCAGTGTATCGGCATACTTGTAAAGCTGCACACCAGTGTATCGGCATACTTGTAAAGCTACACACCAGTGTGTCGGCATACTTGTAAAGCTACACACCAGTGTATCGGCATACTTGTAAAGCTACACACCAGTGTATCGGCATACTTGTAAAGCTGCACACCAGTGTATCGGCATACTTGTAAAGCTGCACACCAGTGTATCGGCATACTTGTAAAGCTACACACCAGTGTGTCGGCATACTTGTAAAGCTACACACCAGTGTATCGGCATACTTTTAAAGCTGTACACCAGTGTATCGGCATACTTGTAAAGCTACACACCAGTATATCGGCATATATGTAAAGCTACACACCAGTATATCGGCATACTTGTAAAGCTGCACACCAGTATATCGGCATACGTGTAAAGTTGTACGACAGTGTATCGGCATACTTGTAAAGCTGCACACCAGTGTATCGGCATACTGTTAAGGTCGGACACTGGTGTATCCAGATGAGGGCTTCAGGAGAGTGTATCGGCATACTGGTAAGGCCGGACACTGTTGTATCCAGATGAGGGCTTCAGGACAGTGTATCGGCATACTGGTAAGGCCGGACACTGGTGTATCCAGATGAGGGCTTCAGGACAGTGTATCGGCATACTGGTAAGGCCGGACACTGGTGTATCCAGATGAGGGCTTCAGGAGAGTGTATCGGCATACTGGTAAGGCCGGACACTGGTGTATCCAGATGAGGGCTTCAGGACAGCGTATCGGCATACTGGTAAGGCCGGACACTCGTGTATCCAGATGAGGGCTTCAGGACAGTGTATCGGCATACTGGTAAGGCCGGACACTGGTGTATCCAGATGAGGGCTTCAGGACAGTGTATCGGCATACCGGTAAGGCCGGACACTGGTGTATCCAGATGAGGGCTTCAGGACAGTGTATCGGCATACCGGTAAGGCCGGACACTGGTGTATCCAGGTGAGGGCTTCAGGGACAGTGTATCGGCATACCGGTAAGGCCGGACACTGGTGTATCCAGGTGAGGGCTTCAGGACAGTGTATCGGCAAACTGGTAAGGCCGGGCACTGGTGTATCCAGATGAGGGCTTCAGGACAGTGTATCGGCATACCGGTAAGGCCGGACACTGGTGTATCCAGGTGAGGGCTTCAGGACAGTGTATCGGCAAACTGGTAAGGCCGGACACTGGTGTATCCAGATGAGGGCTTCAGGACAGTGGTGGAGACTACGACTGTCACCAATTTATGATGAATGATAGATGATATGATTACCCTTTTTATAGAATAGTTGAAAGAAGCGGTATGTAGAGTGTGGGTGAAGAGTACTGAGTGTGCCACAGAGCCCCACCACACTAGTGATTGTGGTCAGTGTGCCACAGAGCCCCACCACACTAGTGATTGTGGTCAGTGTGCCACAGAGCCCCACCACACTAGTGATTGTGGTCAGTGTGCCACAGAGCCCCACCACACTAGTGATTGTGGTCAGTGTGCCACAGTGCCCCACCACACTAGTGATTGTGGTCAGTGTGCCACAGTGCCCCACCACACTAGTGATTGTGGTCAGTGTGCCACAGCGTCCCACCACACTAGTGATTGAGTTCAGTGTGCCACAGTGCCCCACCACACTAGTGATTGTGGTCAGTGTGCCACAGCGTCCCACCACACTAGTGATTGTGGTCAGTGTGCCACAGTGTCCCACCACACTAGTGATAGTGGTCAGTGTGCCACAGTGTCCCACCACACTAGAGATTGTGGTCAGTGTGCCACAGTGCCCCACCACACTAGTGATTGTGGTCAGTGTGCCACAGTGCCCCACCACACTAGTGATTGTGGTCAGTGTGCCACAGTGCCCCACCACACTAGTGATTGTGGTCAGTGTGCCACAGTGCCCCACCACACTAGTGATTGTGGTCAGTGTGCCACAGTACCACACCACACTAGTGATTGTGGTCAGTGTGCCACAGTGCCCCACCACACTAGTGATTGTGGTCAGTGTGCCACAGTGTCCCACCACACTAGTGATTGTGGTCAGTGTACCACAGTGTCCCACAACACTAGTGATTGTGGTCGGTGTGCCACAGTGCCCCACCACACTAGTGATTGTGGTCGGTGTGCCACAGTGCCCCACCACACTAGTGATTGCAGTCAGTGTGCCAGAGTGCCCCACCACACTAGTGATTGCAGTCAGTGTGCCAGAGTGCCCCACCACACTAGTGATTGTGGTCAGTGTGCCACAGTGCCCCACCACACTAGTGATTGTGGTCAGTGTGCCACAGTGCCCCACCACACTAGTGATTGCAGTCAGTGTGCCACAGTGCCCCACCACACTAGTGATTGCAGTCAGTGTGCCAGAGTGCCCCAGCACACTAGTGATTGTGGTCAGTGTGCTACAGTGCCCCACCACACTAGTGATTGTGGCAGTGTGCTACAGTGCCCTACCACACCAGTGATTGTGGTCAGTGTGCCACAGTGCCCCACCACACCAGTGATTGTGGTCAGTGTGCTACAGTGCCCCACCACACCAGTGATTGTGGTCAGTGTGCCACAGTGCCACACCACACCAGTGATAGTGGTCAGTGTGCTACAGTGCCCTACCACACCAGTGATTGTGGTCAGTGTGCCACAGTGCCCCACCACACCAGTGATTGTTGTCAGTGTGCAACAGTGTCCCACCACACTAGTGATTGTGGCCAGTGTGCCACAGTGCCCCACCACACTAGTGATTGTGGTGAATGTGGCACAGTGCCCCACCACACTAGTGATTGTGGTCAATGTGGCACAGTGCCCCACCACACTAGTGATTGTGGTCAATGTGGCACAGTGCCCCACAACACTAGTGATTGTGGTCAGTGTGCTACAGTGTCCCACCACACTAGTGATTGTGGCCAGTGTGCCACAGTGCCCCACCACACTAGTGATTGCAGTCAGTGTGCCAGAGTGCCCCACCACACTAGTGATTGCAGTCAGTGTGCCAGAGTGCCCCACCACACTAGTGATTGTCGTCAGTGTGCCACAGTGCCCCACCACACTAGTGATTGTGGTCAGTGTGCCACAGTGCCCCACCACACTAGTGATTGCAGTCAGTGTGCCAGAGTGCCCCACAACACTAGTGATTGTGGTCAGTGTGCCAGAGTGCCCCACCACACTAGTGATTGTGGTCAGTGTGCCACAGTGCCCCACCACACTAGTGATTGCAGTCAGTGTGCCAGAGTGCCCCACTACACTAGTGATTGCAGTCAGTGTGCCAGAGTGCCTCACCACACTAGTGATTGTGTAGACAGCCTGTACTGTCTGCACAGACAGCCCATGCTGTCTGTCAGCTTAGTTCATATTTCGCGCCACTCAAGTGCTGCCACCTATAGGCCTTGCCACTTCAGTATGCCCAGACTTGCCTCGCTCTCACTCACACAGCGGCCTGGCATCAAGACACAAGGCCTCCCAGCTCTCTGTCGTGGGCATGGCCCTGCCCGGGCCATGGGCACAAACACACAAGCCTGTGTAACCCACCACGACTTAACAATAAACAAAGAAGCCTCCACAGACGTATATCATTAACACCGCTAGCACCTACCAAACAAGCCCCGTTATAAATGGTGGCAGCGGTGCTTGCAGCAGTTGTGTTTGCCTGGAGAGAAGGAGGAAGAGGTATGAAGTCATCTTCACTTCATCACCCTACACAAGAAGCATCCGTCTCTCAACGAGTTATCCTGATGTCGTGTCTGCACTTTTGAGCATCCAGACACAGGTACTAGCAGGATCCAGCCGAAATTTGCCGAATTTCTCCGAGAATTGTAAGTGACGTCCCAGTGACCCCACGCTGTTTCTCAAGTCACGTGTTCAGCGTCACTTGTATGTTGCTGTTGTTGTTCAGCTCAGCACAGCTGTTTCAGCAAGCCAGAGGTGAGTTTTGTGGTGATTTCTGCGTCCAGTGTGAGCTTCTCCACGTGTTTGTGGGTGGAGGAGGAGGAGGAGGAATGGCCAGATGCCCGCCCTGCCATACACTCACGCACGCTCCTCGCCACCAGCCTACCATACACCACTCACCACTGCCCACTCCCTCTGCTGTGTTTTCTGCTGTTTTTCGTATGAATTCATTGCCAGTGCTGTGTATCCGAGTGCCCGAGGCCACTCGAAGCTACGTGGATTACGACGTCACGTGGGTGTGGGCGATGTCACGTAGACCTACAAAGCCACGTGAGTTACCAGATGTCCCAAGGCCTCATGCTGTGGTCTGCTGCCCGCATCACATCGACGCCACCCACAATGCTGCCCGACTTCATGACGTCACGATGTCTGTTGACGTCACCTCACGATGTCTGCCTGACGTCACCTCGAGATGTCTGCTGACGCCACCCACGATGCTGCCCGACTTCATGACGTCACGATGTCTGCTGACGTCACCTCACGATGTCTGCCTGACGTCACCTCGAGATGTCTGTTGACGTCACTGCTGCTGACGTCACCTTGCGACATCACGCCTGACATCACATGATGTCACATCGAGTGTTCTAGTAATTATTTCAGTATTGTCGAGAAGATTGAGAGAAGATATATGTCGTGTGTTAATTAATTCCTCTCAGTCAGTGTTCTCACATTTTAGTATGTCTTAGTGTCAGTTTTGTGCACAGAAAAGCATCATTTGCTAGTTTAAGCCATGTTGTACCGTATGTACAGCGGTGTGTTTTTAAAGTTTCGTGTGTCCAGTGAGGTCTGGCCCAGCCAGACCTGAGTAGCACCACTGTGTTAAGTCACCCGCCTGACCAGTGTTTGACAGCTGATTTCTCAGCCCTGAGCGTATGAGCCCCCTTGTACAGAAAGCTTTTATGCTCGTCGCTCGTGTTGTTCTGCAGAATCGTACCTGCTACGATTCCCATCGAGATTTGTTTCACTTCACCTCCAGACCGTCAGAGTGCAGTTATATTTAGAGAAACAAGTCTGGGGACGCTTAGGCTAACCTCTGCTATAACTCCAACTGTCGAGAGATGATACTCGTCAAGCCGCAGCCAGGCCTGTCGGCAGGCGCTGTGTCAGCCTCGTGTCACAAGCTTCAGTGAGCAGCCTGCACAAAGATGATGTCACTTTGACTGCTAGCTCGCTCACTGCAGTCTGGTGTATGATGTTACGACTCCCAGATGTTTCGCCCAGTCGTCTCTGCCACGACTCGCTCCACAACTCGCTCCACGCTCGCCGGCAGTGACAGCCCAGCGACAGTACCAGTCGAGAAGTGTCCTCCTGAGTCACTTGCCAGAAGTCCTGCCCAGTTGCCGAGTTTTGTCGACGCCTCACTCGAGGGCACCAGCATGTCGTGCCCCAGGTTGAGTGAAAACCTGCAGCGACTCCTATGATGACTGCTTCACCAGAGGAGACCGTACCCTGTTACGTCACAGCTCAGCCGCGGCGATGTCTCCCGTGTTGCAGTATCTGTCCAGACGCAGGAAGGCGTGCAGTGATACACTTCGATGCTCACTGCCTTTGACCACGATGTTTAGCACACCCCACATGTTTTTTTCTTCCCTCCCTGTAGGAAGTTTTTTTTCCATGTCCATATGTATATATATGTTTTTATTTTGTGTTCTGTGCCCTGTTCCTACGAGAGAGAGAGAGAGACCGAGTTTCTTTTACTACCAGTATTGTCGCGTCGGGACGACGCGCGGTAGGTGGCCGAGCGTATGTAGACAGCCTGTACTGTCTGCACAGACAGCCCATGCTGTCTGTCAGCTTAGTTCATATTTCGCGCCACTCAAGTGCTGCCACCTATAGGCCTTGCCACTTCAGTATGCCCAGACTTGCCTCGCTCTCACTCACACAGCGGCCTGGCAGCAACACACAAGTACTCCCAGCTCTCTCTCGTGGGCATGGCCCTCCCGGGCCATGGGCTCAAACACACAAGCCTGTGGAACCCACAACGACTTAACAATAAAGTAAGAAGCCTCCGAAGAAGATATATCATTTAACACCCCGCTACAGCTACCAAACAACCTCGTTATAATTGCAGTCAGTGTGCCAGAGTGCCCCACCACACTAGTGATTGCAGTCAGTGTGCCAGAGTGCCCCACCACACTAGTGATTGTGGTCAGTGTGCCACAGTGCCCCACCACACTAGTGATTGTGGTCAGTGTGCCACAGTGCCCCACCACACTACGTCATTATTTACACAAGAGGGTGGTAATTCTACATCATTATGTGAAAGCCTTTCCGTAGCTTCACTAAGCCCAATTGTAGATTTTCTGTGGGAACCTATCTACCGGAGCCTCGTTGTTATGTTTTCTCTCACTGCGCAGGACGACATTTATACACAGTGTTGTACAACTCGGCTCTTTTATCTGACAGAAAACCAGATCTTTCTAAATTTGTAGGATCCCCTTTTGCACTTTTATACCTTTAAGTCAACTACGTTTTATAAATGTGCATTGTGATCCTTGGTCCAGTAATGCAGTTACATTTTATAATTTACGTCTTTTATCCCGAATTTCTACATTCACCACGGGTAAAGCTACATCAGTTATGCCATCCTCGTTAACATTAGCTGCAATTTTTACATTATTAACTATTGTGTTAGTGTTAACATTGTTATCATCATCATTATTAAGACCATCACTATTATATAAACCTTTACACATTACTATATGATGCCTTAGTTTGTGGTATTGATAACAATATGACTGCCTAAACATCTCACACATCTGCTAAGTTCTTTTAATCTTTCCACCCTAACATTCCATGAATCATAAGCATTACAGTTCTTGGAGAAATAAGTACCCATGTAACAAAGACAGTTCTTCTTTTGCTTGAGTTCTCCATTGTTAGCCGGGCCACTCTTTTTAGGGTACTTATTCCTCTTAATTTGATGTGGAGAATCTCTATTTCTGTTTCCTGTCACTCTACATGTGCCTAAACAACCCTTTTTATGGGATGAATCATGATGATTTTAACATTAGGATATTTTTTCGATTTGTGAGACCTGACAGATACATCAGAATCATCATGTGTTGAATTCTTAGAATTATTTTGTTGGCTGGTCTGTAATTGAGCATTTAATTCTTGTAGACCTAATCCTATTTCCTCCAGAGAAAAATAGCCTTTGTGGTATTTATTACAAAACCACTCTATAGTCTTCCTGGTCAGTTTATTTTGTAAATCCAGTCTGATTTACCCAAATCAAACCTATTGCTCAAGAACTTAAGAGTGCTTTCTTATTTGACCCTAAATTCTTGCAAATTATGGTAACTGTGTTCTGGAATTCTTAAATTTATCACAATATTTACTAGGTCCATCCTAATTTGTTCCAGACTACCATAGGTGGCCTCTAACAAACTAACTGCCTCTAGGCAAATACAGTCTATATTTTGAAATCCACTAGTCAAGACATGAACATTGCCTTTAACCTGCCTTTTGAGATAAAATAATTTTGTGACATCTGCTAGGTTATTCCTCAAAAGTACAACAACCTTAAATACTGACCACAACTCCTCCCAGCTCTCTCCTGATAGACATAACTCTGGGAGTTTTGACAAAGACCTGGCATTTACACTGCTAAATTGGCCAGCTGCAATATTTACATATTTTGGTTTATTTAATACCTCACTTTTACATGATAGCATTTTATCTTCTAGTTCATAATACTGATTAATAAATAATTCCCGTTCATTATCATCTGCACAGTTCACCAGCAGATCTCCTTATTCTTTGTAATACAATTTATATGGCACATTCCTATTCTCAAATGATTCCAATATTAATTCTAACTTAACCTTATTCACAGTTTCTTCTGCCACCAATTCCTGGCATTTATTATTAACTCTGATCACTTGACCCTTTTTTTGCATTGACTTTTTTTTGCCTTGATAGCTTTAATATCCAGGGATTTACTATTTGCATTAATTACGTTACTTTTATCAGTGGATATAATTATTACAATATGCTCCAGATATCCTAGCCAAAGATTTCCTGGCTTAGCATATTAATTAATGTATTATTATTATTATTATTATTATTATTATTATTATTATTATTATTATTATTATTATTATAAAAAAAGAGACAATTATCATTCCTTGCCCTAACTTGGCTTAGTAATTTAACAATTATAGCAATTGCAATCTTAGCCTCACTGGGCTTAGCAATTAATTTATATAATTACACAAATCCTATAATATCACAAATGTATAATAGATACAATTCCAGCCTCACTGGGCCAGCAAACCCACTTGTGGGAACTATTATCCACTACACAAACACCATTAATTAATTTATTTTCACTTATATGTTAACCCAACAATCCATTAATTTCAGTCAAGTCATTAAATTAAATTAAATTCTCCCTGATTAGATACCCGAGTTCATTAGGACCACAGGTTTAATAATCAGTGTGTGAGAAATTACCTGCATGAGGTTTACAAGGTATTACCTGAATTATTACAATTTTGGTGAGGTGAGTGGGACTTCGTCATAATAGGTCACAGGACTGTCACTCCTTCGATGCCCACTCCTTCACCACTCTCACAAAAAAAAACTTAACCTGATATTAAATTAATTACAATATTAAACATTAATACCAATAATGGTAAATTATATAATAGCGTAAACAGTATGAAAAATAAAGGAAACGATCTCCAGAAAGAATTTTCTAATTAACACCAGGAACATATGTACCAAAGTTAGTTAATTAAGAAGTTTATATTACCACTTACTATATATATATATATATATATATATATTATATATATATATATATATATATATATATATTTATATATATATATATTTTATATATATATATATATATATATATATATATATATTGAAGTTGGATCGCCCCACACTGCCTACCTAATAGAATTTTATTGGTCGGATGAAGGCAGAGGCAGGATCATACATAGCTTTAGGACGAGGTATGATGAAGCTCATGGAGCAGGGAGACAGGACCTAGTAGCGGTCAGTGAGAGGGCGGGAGCCAAGAGCTGAGTCTCGACCCCTGCAACCACAAATAAGTGAGTACACACACATACACGCACACACACTATATATATATATATATATATATATATATATATATATATATATATATATATATATATATATATATTATATATATATATATCGTGCGAATAGGCAGAACTTGCGATCTTGGATTAAATAGCAACGTTCATCTTGCCATATAGGAAAAGTGAAAATTTGTGTATGCAATAATTTCGCCAAAATAATTCTGAACCTAACGAAAAAAATATATTTGATTGTGTTTGTTTAGTATTAAATTATTGTAAACGTATGTGAAGGCTTGCTCAGCCCTGTAACAACTTCAGACAGTATTACCCAGGCTGGCTCCTCCTCAGGAAAATTAATGAATAGAAAAAGAAATAATAACAGACAAACATAAACACTTTATTATATAGAAAATATAAAATATAAAACACTTAAATATGAAATATTAATCCTATATTAAAGAAAATGAAAAATGAAAAATATAAATGATAACTGAATTCAACGCTAATTTAAAACTTGGGTGTCTGGTGTTGGTGACACTGCTTGTTGAAATCGTAGCCGTGGCCGATGATGGGGGGGGGGTCGCAGGTGTTGGTTACAACCCACTGGCTAGTTCTTCACAGTCTAGCCTTGAGTATTTTATCCCGATGACAGGAAACCAGGTTCTTTACCGCTGCAATGATGAGGGGTTACGTTCTGCAATTTCATACAGGTGCACAGGTAATTATATCCAAAAAGGGGAAGTCTCAGGACGTTAGTCCATCTCCATCAGTTCTTCTCGTTGATTGACAGGTGACCCTCTCTGTCATCCAAGCTGAAAAAGTAGAAGGTTACCCCCCTGCTTAAAAAATCCTCTCCCA
>NW_026509910.1:0-14397 GCF_026875155.1 Cherax quadricarinatus | reverse complement strand
CGGAAAACTACATACAACATAAATACCATACGAAAATACAGTGCAAAGTCTGTTTTAGTCCAAAAACACGGTCAGTTTTTTTTTTCTCATTACGCACTGTGTGCTGCAGGATTTTTTTTATACTGCGCACACTGACCACATAGACCCATTCTTTCATATGTAGACCTACCAGCTTTCTCTCACTAGATTTGAAGGCGCTAGAATTTATGAGTACTAGTACATCAAGGACCCTGGCACTTAAGCCGTACTAGTACGGCCAAAACTCTGAAAGGGTTAACCTTCCTTATCATCCTTCTTCCTGAATTGTGAACCACTTGCTACTTAAACTGGCTGCCATTCTCCAAATCACTGCTGGTAACTTTTTCCTCCTCACCAGCTATAACCATCTCACACTCACTCCCAAACCCCTCTAGACAAAGCTTCAGCCTCCTATTTTCCTCCTGAAGAAGTAGAATCTCCTTCTTCAACACTTTAACCTGAGATTCTAAAAACTACAACAACCCATGGTGCTAGGTAACACCCCACGCTAATCCCAGACAGCTTAGGACTGGTATGACCACACGTGATCACTGACCTCAGTGTACTCAGCATACAAGTTAAAGAATTTAAAAAATTTTGACAGAAGGGAAAATCTGCCCACTATTTAGGCTAGACACTGACTTGCTGAATTACACACAATGGCTGCTTAGCCCTGCCATCACAATAAGGTACCCCCCCCCCCCCTGCACCAGCACAGAGGAAGCAGTAAAAATAAATAAAACAAAAATGCAAGTCAAGCTGTGTATAAATAATTTCAAACTTTCACAGTTGAAGGACATCATGCTTGACATTGTTTATATGTATAATATACAATACACCATTATTGCAGAGAACCATTAACTATCCCTTTAATTTCTGCAATCTTTTAATCTGCAAACTAATATACATTATTCCAGTCATAAATTCAGGTAAAAAACTCTTTCAACAAAATACAATTATACGCTCCCTCCTGGCATTCAAATGTCAAAATTTTTGCAAAAACTGTTGTCACATAGATGGACACATCTTACACCTCCTGCCCCCTATTCACCTAATAGTAAATAGATACCCAAGTGATAATTGACTGTTCTGGACAGTATCCTAAGGAAAGACTCCAGTGAAAAGCCAGTATTATTTAGCTTTGTTGGGTTATCCTGAGTTAATACCCTAATCTCTCAAAATTTAAAGTGAGATAATCTGGATACAAAGTGATAATTAACACTTAACTTACAATATCTTATATATGTATGCCTACAATATCTATGTTCCCTCAAAATTACAATAAAAATTTATATATATATATTTATATATTATATATATATATATATATATATATATATATATATATATATATATATATATATATATTATATATATATATATATATATATATATATAATATATATATATATATATATATATATATATATGCAAACCATTTTTATATTGCTCTAAAAAAAACCTTACTCAAACTAATAAAACTGCAGCAGGCTGAAAGCAATTCCTCATATTTTTAATACAGTACAGTGGTACCTTGACTTACGAGTTTCATTCGTTCCGTGACCGAGCTTGCAACTTAATTTGCACATATATCAAATCAATTTTCCTCATTGAAATGAATTGAAATGCCATTAATTCATTCCAGTGGAATTCCTGACTCTTGGGAGGCAGGAAAAAATACCTCAATATAACACTAATATCAACTCCATGGCTTATTTATCTATCACAGTTGATCTAATATGACATAATAAACAATGTAAATAACATAGAAACGTGATATATACTCTAGAATTAATTAAATATGTCATTATGTGACGAGTGGTGGCAGCCACTCCCGAGGTAAAAATAATTATCGCTCTGACCAATCTTCCCATTCTTGCCCTTCTGAGGTCTTATTATAAGAGAAAATGGAGTGTTTATGAGGCTAACTGCACTAGATCACTAGCTTCATAAGGAAAACACTGAAACAAAAGTGATTTTCTCGTGTTTTTCTATGATTTCATGCTTAAATTCAATGGACATCATCCACTTTTTCTCAGCACTGTGCTTTGCACTTGCTTTGCGCCAACTTGTGGTGGCATATCTGAAGCTCGCTCATAACTCGACTTTGGCTCGCAACTCAAAGCAAAAAATCAACCGAGCAATGGCTCGTAACTCAGAAAACTTATAAGTTGGGGCACTCATAAGTCAAGGTGCCACTGTACAGCATTATACTTTTATCAAAAATCTGATCTTTGCTATTACATTTTGGTCAAACTTTACTTGGGTAACAGTAGTTGATGGCTTGCTTGCTTGCCCCTCTCTCTCTCTCTCTCTCAAGTTTGAAGTATACAATACTAAACTAGGTTTTACAATATGCTGTTCAAATAGTAAAAAATGTAACCTAACCTAACAAACTCACCTAGCCCAACTAAAATAACCTCCATAACTTAACCTTACTCTGCCACTGGTAGATATGTGTGTTTGTTTACATTTTGCCAGGCACAACATGACTTAACAGTAAGCAATGATTGGTTCAGACATACTGTGCAGTCAAAATAAATGTACTATTTTGATTAATATCTCCCAGAGTAACTTGTCAACAAAATAATTACATATTCCATGGCACACACAAGTCGTACATATTGTAAAATGAAAACTAATACCCGAGTTCTGAAGAATAGCGGTCTTAAACTACAGTCATTACCAGTACTAACACCAGCTCTGGGTAGTTTAAATATAGGTTGGATGGATATATGAGTGTATGTGGATGGGTGAAAGATGGACCCACCTAGCATGGGCAAATAGGCCTACCGCAGTGTTCCTTCATTATGTTTTTTCTTTTAAGACACCAAACATCTCCCACCAAGGTTGGTGGGAAACTGACACTACAATTCAGATGCCTGCCCCTCCAAACTGCAAATATCCCCACCCATCCTTCAGAGTGCAGGTGCTGTGCTTCCCACCTCCAGGACTTGAAGTCTGATTAACTGGGTTCCCTGAATCCTTTCATAAATGTCACCTTGCTCACACTCCAACAGCTCATCAAGTCAAAAAAAACCACTTGCCTCCACCCACTCTTATATAACACACTCCTGCCTGTTGGATGTCCAAGCCCCTCGCATGCAAAACCTCCTTTAGCCCCCTTCCTCCAACCTACCCCTACGCTACCCCCCAATGGAAATAAGTCACTCTGGCTTTTTTGGGTCATCCTAGATAATTTACACTACCTACCTGGAGTCTACATGGAGGGTATTTTGGGGATCAACGCCCCAGTGACCCGGTCCACAACCAGGCCACTATGTATGATATTTGTAGTTGTGTGTACTTGTGTCTAAATAAACTTATACCCCCCACCAGAGATTTATACCCTTCAGATCATCCTATTTTGCTCCATCCTCTCTTAAATGTTCAAACCACCTCAACAACCCCTCCCTCAGCTCTCTGAATGTTATTATCATTAAAGTGAGATCAGTTATATATATCCTCAGTGCTTATATCAATAACTGGTTAAATCATGTCACTGATGTATTTCTATGAAGACATTTTCCAAGGATGCATTTTTTGTTTGATCTGACTGAATTAAAAAAAATCAGCTTTTGTGTCAATCAAGAGAAAGGCTTAAACTTTATGGAAATAATCTTCATAACCTAAGAATTTATTACTACAAGCTCTTATTATTTATAATGTAAAATATACAAATTACATTAAACGTGTGTGTGTGTGTGTGTGTTATGTTGGGTAGTAGTAGAGATATGTTGATGTTAGCAACATCAAGTTGCCAAGACTGAATCAGCTGTTTACCATCAGAGAAGTGGACGCTACCACCGCCTTCACTAACTTTCAACCACTTGTATCTCCTCCACTCATCATCATTCACTGTCCACCAGCCGCCATTAAATGCACTCGACTGTTCTACTCACTTGTGTCACTAGATAAAACATCCCACTAGCTCATGATTAAACAGAAAGAGAGTGTAAACACACGAGACTGCGGAGAAGCGCTTCAATATGGCTGGAAACAGTGAACAAGTGAGGGTGATGGCGGGGGTGGTGAGAGGGATCAGATGCTGCTATTGTGGCTAGTGAGTGTGATGAGTGGGCTAACACTCACCCGCCGCCACTCTCACATCACCAACCTTCACCACACTTATACACCACTCAACATAGTGTTAACCAACATATGAATGTACACAGGTGAAACATCCTAACCGTTACACATCCCTAACATTAAATATTATCAACACTTTGCCCCCAAAAACGATGTTATACATGTGTATATACACACATAAAGTGTTGTAAACAACAAATATATTATAACGAGTAGAAAAAGAACACGTAAAAAGTAACTTAGCATTTTTAATCACTTGTTCGATCTGTCCCAAAAATGAAATGCCAGGCTCTATTTAGCTAATATTTGAGACTAAGTGGCTCTACCAGTGCTAGCTTAGCCTCTATATCAGCAAGCTCGTTCAGAAGGAAGTCTGGGGAAATTGTATATGCGATATGTCATTCAAAATTAACTCCTTCCATGCAGAGAACCTCAATGGAAATGAGTCACTTTGACTTTTGGGGATTATCGCCGTCCGCACTCAGAAAACAAACTTATAACGACGTTAAAATCCGACTTGAACCATGAACAAATCATTGGACCATTGTCTCATCACATCAAATCATTTGTGTTGTGACAGTGGTCCAGGACAAACCGAAACGTCGTCATAACTTTCCTCTCTACTGGTTATTGTATTTTTATATTACTAGTTTATACCTAGTTATACTTTAGTTCATTCCAGCACAACACATAGACAACATCAACTTCATTATGTGTAGTAGTGACTATACCCTATATGACCAAAATACTCTGGAGTTTACCTGGAGAGAGTCCCGGGGGTCAACGCCCCAGCGGCCCGGTTTGTGACCAGGCCTCCTGGTGGATCAGAGCCTGATCAACCAGGCTGTTGCTGCTGGCTGCACGCAAACCAACGTACGAGCCACAGCCCGGCTGGTCAGGAACCGACTTTAGGTGCTTGTCTAGTGCCAGCTTGAAGACTGCCAGGGGTCTGTTGGTAATCCCCCTTATGTATGCTGGGAGGCAGTTGAACAGTCTCGGGCCCCTGACACTTATTGTATGGTCTCTTAACGTGCTAGTGACACCCCTGCTTTACATTGGGGGGATATTGCATCGTCTGCCAAGTCTTTTGTTTTCGTAGTGAGTGATTTTCGTGTGCAAGTTCGGTACTAGTCCTTCTAGGATTTTCCAGGTGTATATAATCATGTATCTCTCCTGCCTGCATTCCAGGGAATACAGGTTCAGGAACCTCAAGCGCTCCCAATAATTGAGGTGTTTTATCTCCTTTATGCGTGCCGTGAAGGTTCTCTGTACATTTTCTAGGTCAGCAATTTCACCTGCCTTGAAAGGTGCTGTTAGTGTGCAGCAATATTCCAGCCTAGATAGAACAAGTGACCTGAAGAGTGTCATCATGGGCTTGGACTCCCTAGTTTTGAAGGTTCTCATTATCCATCCTGTCATTTTTCTAGCAGATGCGATTGATACAATGTTATGGTCCTTGAAGGTGAGATCCTCCGACATGATCACTCCCAGGTCTTTGACGTTGGTGTTTCGCTCTATTTTGTGGCCAGAATTTGTTTTGTACTCTGATGAAGATTTAATTTCCTCGTGTTTACCATATCTGAGTAATTGAAATTTCTCATCGTTGAACTTCATATTGTTTTCTGCAGCCCACTGAAAGATTCGGGTTGATGTCCGCCTGGAGCCTTGCAGTGTCTGCAATGGAAGACACTCATGCAGATTCGGGTGTCATCTGCAAAGGAAGACACGGTGCTGTGGCTGACATCCTTGTCTATGTCGGATATGAGGATGAGGAACAAGATGGGAGCGAGTACTGTGCCTTGTGGAACAGAACTTTTCACCGTAGCTGCCTCGGACTTTACTCTGTTGACGACTACTCTCTGTGTTCTGTTAGTGAGGAAATTATAGATCCATCGACCGACTTTTCCTGTTATTCCTTTAGCACGCATTTTGTGCGCTATTACGCCATGGTCACACTTGTCGAAGGATTAGATTTTGCCACCGAAGTGGCTAGTTTATTGTGCACCCCATATCCATCCTGTGGACGGTAGCGCGAGAGCATGTGGATACACAAAAGGCCTAGGAACTAGGCCCCAAAGGGTTAACAGGAATACATATGGATTTATATCTACATATCTATAGTTCACTTATCTGTTACAAGCAAATTTAGGAAATTTGCTTAGTATATCTGGTATCTTATTTTCATTAATAAGATATCTTGACATGTCACATAGGTTATTATACTGTCTGTCTCTGTATTCCTCAATAAGTGGACAATTAAGCACATAGTGTTCAAGACAGTGACCATATGCCTGATCACATAATTTAACATTTAGTTTGATCATCATCTGTGTGTCTCCCAAACTGCCAGAAGTACTTGTAACCAAGCCTAAGCCTGGCCACTACAAACATCAGTCAGTCTGTTCACATTGCAAGTTGCTCCATAAACATACTTATCTACGTTCATGTTATCATAGTGGGTTATAGATCTACTCAGGCTTCTAACTGCATTCCTATAACAATCATCTTCATTATTTACTTCTCTCCTAATATTATTCCTAATGCTAGACACAGTTATACCAAAGTTATATTCTACGTTCTCCTTCTGGATACTCTTCTTGGCTAACATATCAACTTTATCATGAAGGAGTAATCCAATGTGTGTGGGATCCATAGCAATTGTACATTAATTCCTTTGTCCCTAATTTTTGAGTATCTATACCTGGCTTCCCCAATGAGCATGTTGTTGGAGTCATTATATGCCAAGAGCCTTCAATGATGACATAGAATCAGTAATGATGATAGAGTCAAGCTCAGTGTCATAGGTTAGCTTTAGCGCCATTAGGATTGCAAACAATTCAGTTTGCAGTGTAGACGCCCAGTTGTTAATTCTTATGCCTAACTCAACAAATTTATTATCGTTCTTAACTAGGGAGGTGGCAACAAGAGCAGATGCAGCCCTGCCAGAAGACTCCTGTTTAGATCCATCAGTGTATATAACTTGTGATAACTTATTACTACCAGCTAGGCGAAAAATTTCTTCTTGAGCAGTTGCTCTAACAAGAGATTTAAGGAAGGGATTACTAGCAATGAGCTTCTTGGGAGGGACTTGTAGGTATGTGATATTAAATGAACACATCTTCCATGGAGGGGTGAAATGCTCTTGTTGCCTACAGTGATACAGTTCATGCAGGTTATAAAACTTAATGCAATTGCACGTTTTCACAATCCATTTAGATCTGTGTGTATTTACCTCTAGACACTTGGTAAGATTCACTGTGACAGTGTCTGGTTCGTTTCTCAACATTCTAATACCGAGTACAGTGTTAATTTCAACAATCCTATCACTGATACTAGAAATACCAAGCTCCTTCCTCATGTTAAGAACTTTTGTAGATCTGGGACAGCCAAGAATAATCCTGAGAGCTTCATTTTGCATTAACTCCAAGGGTCGGAGGGAACTTCTCTAGCTAATATCAACATGGGAGCAGCATAATCAATTAAGGACCTAACATAGGCTATGTACATCATTCTCACGATTCTCACATTAGCACCATAGTTGGGATTGTAGCCAGCAACAGCTTTGAGAGCATTTAGCCTAGCTTTGCATTTCTTGTTTAGTTGTGGTATAGTGGATTTGTTAAAGGGTACATCTACACCAAGATATCTGTAAGTTTTAACGTAGCTAATGATTTCACCCTGCAAATAGATGGGTGGGGGATGTCGTTTGCTTGTTAATATCTTTGTTTTAGAGGAAGATATTATAAGGCCTAGTCGATTACAAATTGCTTGAACTTCATTAAGAAGGCTTTTGCAAAGTCTGTATATATTACATCTGCATTCTTTTTATCTTCTAGTGCATTTAGGACCTTGTCGAAGTGATCCAATAGTTGAGACAGACAGGAGCGACCTGTTCTAAACCCATGTTGCCCTGGGTTGTGTAACTGATGGGTTTCTAGATGGGTGGTGATCTTACTTCTTAGGACCCTTTCAAAGATTTTTATGATATGGGATGTTAGTGCTATCGGTCTGTAGTTCTTTGCTGTTGCTTTACTGCCCCCTTTGTGGAGTGGGGCTGTCTGTTGTTTTTAGTAACTGTGGGACGACCCCCATGTCCATGCTCCCTCTCCATAGGATGGAAAAGGCTCGTGATAGGGGCTTCTTGCAGTTCTTGATGAACACGAAGTTCCATGAGTCTGGCCCTGGGGCAGAGTGCATGGGCATGTCATTTATCGCCTGTTCGAAGTCATTTGGCGTCAGGATAACATCGGATAGGCTTGTGTTAACCAAATTTTGTGGCTCTCTCATAAAAAATTCGTTTTGATCTTCGACTCTCAGTCTGGTTAGCGGCTTGCTAAAAACTGAGTAACTGAGTTAACTCTGTAGATCAATTGTGCTAAACACCTAGTACTGAGCAATTTTGTTCACTGTATCATCAATTCGAGGTAGAGGGTACCCATCAAGAAGTGTAAATTTGTTGATTGTCTCAGAGTAACCGATAGCCAGTCTCCGTTTCCTATAATCATCTTTAACAACAACAACCTGTGCACGCCAAGGGGAATTACTTGGTTCTATAATACCCTCCTTCAGCAGCCTCTGAGTTTCTTTCTAAATGAACATCCGATCCTCATAAGAATAGCAGCGTGACTTAGCTGATATAGGATGGCAATCCGAGGTAAGATTTGCAAACAGCTTTGGTGGGTCTACCCTTAAAGTGCTAAGTCCACAGACAACAAGAGGAGACAGTTCACCTCCATATGTTAAGGTGACGCTACCATGCAGCTTCTGAAAGTCCTGACCAAGGATAACATCAGAACACAGTTGTGGCAGAATAGCTAAATGTGCATTTTGATAATCCTTTCCATTAACTATGAGATTTACCTTACAAAACCCTAAGGTCTGAATAGAGAGAGATGTTGATGCCATAGAAACGGTACCTGATGAGTGATGTACAGACAAGGAGTGGCGTTTAACTAAGTCAAGGTTGATGAAACTCTCTGAGCTGCTACTATCAATAAGACCATCTACTTCTGTTCCTTTGATGAATACTTTCACAACTGCCTTTGACAGTGAATTTGGAGTAGCCGCAGAAGTCACTGTTGCTAGAGTCGCATGATCACTGGAATGTGTGGAGGCACTAGCTCTTGTTGATGCATTAGCACGACATACTTTAGCAAAGTGACCTTTCTTGTGGCATTTATGGCACATTGCTTCACGAGCAGGACACTTTGGACGTGGATGTCTTGAAAAACCACAAAAGAAACACACCGTACCTGCTGCTGCTGTCACTGAGACAGGTTCCACAGTAACTTCATTGCAAGAGTCTTGGTCAGGAATTGCAGCACTTACCACTCGAGAAGGCTGAGTGGTACTGTATACTTCAGAATTCTTCTGGGCTGAATCTAGAGCTCTTACCTGGTCAAAGGCAGCGGCTGAATCGAGAGTTTTATTCTCCAATAAACGCTGCCTTATTATTGGTGATTGCAGGCCACTGATAAAAGCATCCCTGATGGACTCTTCACAATACTGAGCAGCTGTCACTGCTTGGAAGTGACAGTCCTTACCTAAAATTTTCAGTGCTTGAAGGTATTCCTCTAAGGACTCATCAATCTGCTGGCGGCGAGTTGCAAGGCGATAGCGTGCAAAGATTTCATTTGTATGTTTAATATACTGAGACTTGAGGGTTTTGATAGCATCTTCGTAGGTATTACACTCAGAAATAGCCTCATATATCTTAGGTGACACAAAACTGATGAGCAGACTTAGTTTATCTAGATCTGTTTTAGGAAGGCTCCCAAGAAGTTTTCGAAAGTCTTAAACCAGTGCTTCCATTCCTGAGCAGCCGTTGATAAGCTGGGGTCACAGTCTACCCTCTCAGGTTTCAGTAAACGCTCCATGTTGTGATGTAGTCTAGCTCAGGATCACCACCAGGTAGCCCAGGATTCTATGTTCAATAAATTGTTGTGATAGAAACACAGGCCTTATCTCTAGGCTTTATTGAACATAGAATCTTCATAGTACTTCTGCAACAACAAAATATAATGACTAGTACATCTAATAACTGCTCCTACAGGGATGGTGATGTCTTGCATATGTCAAGAGGAAAGTTATAACTACAGGCCACATATTTAAATTCACCATGTAATCTGCATCACTGATATATGGATATAGTAGGAGAGAATCACACACCATGTGTTGGCGCCCATGACACACACCAAACTGTTGTTGTTGTTAAGGGCCCCGAGAGGTGGCGCAGTATTATCCTGCTGCTGCTCCCCACAGGAGCAGTATCACTACACTATTACTCTAACCAATTATCTTGTATTAGCACCACTTGCTTTAGTGATGAATATGGGGAATACATTTTTGCTAATTTTACTGTAAAAAACCTTAAGACACCTATAACAATCGGTGCCATTTACCGGATAACTCACACAAACATCCCAAATTTCAGTGAGAAATTAAAGTTACTAATAACAAACAGACAAATGAATAAACACCTTCTCTTAGCTGGAGACTTTAACATCAACCTTGGCTTACTAGATGATCAGCCTGTAACTGATTTCATCAACAATATGAACAACACACTTCTCATACCAACAATAACTAAACCAACCAGGCTCACTGAGACAAGTGCAACCATAATAGACCACATATGGACCAATATACTAGCCCCCCTCAAATCAGGGATAATCACAGATTGCACTACAGACCACTACCCTACCTTCCTCCTGACAGACATTAGTAAACCACCACTTGAATACAACAAAGTCTCATTTAGACTCCATGACGAGGCCTCATTAAGGAAGTTCACAGCTGACCTAGAGACTGTTGACTGGCCTACAGAATTCTCCAAGGCCAATGGTATTGATGACTGGACAGACATTTTTCTCAACAAATTACTTAGACTATACAACAAACATTGTCCTATAAAAACGAAACAGATCACAAACAAACGGCTTGGATGCCCATGGCTAACCAGCACCATTCTGAAATCTATTGACAAGAAACACCAATATGAAAAGCAATATAGACAGGGCTTAATACACAAAGATATTCTTAAACACTATTCATCAGTTCTCACCAAAGTAATAAAGAAAGCCAAACAACTATACTACTCCAGTAGATTCACAGGCACTAGAGGAGATATAAAAAAAGACCTGGAAAACACTCTCTCAGATTCTAGGGACCCACAAACTGAAAAAAACCAAGAATATTGTCCTAACTAAACCTAATGAAACACCACTACATCCCACTGACACAGCTAACAAGATAAACGACTTCTTCTCAACCATAGGATCTAATCTCGCCAATAAAATCCCACATACCAATGCCCATGCCGGGGACTACCTAGATGGAAATTTCCCAAATTCATTCTATCTTGCACCAACTGAGCCCAGGGAAGTCACCGAGATTATAAAGTCACTTGAAAATAACTCAGGGAATCTGTCTCATGTCCCACCATTACTGTACAAGCGAGCGGCCCATGTCCTTTCACATGCTATTTCATTACTCTTTAACAAGTCACTAGAAACTAGCACCTTCCCGAAACTACTCAAGATGGCAAGGGTTACACCAATACATAAAGGTGGTGACCCTACAGACTTAAACAACTATAGGCCAATATCAAACTTACCATTGCTATCCAAAATCTTTGAGAAACTCGTGCACAGGAGACTATATTCCTTTATAACGGCACAAAACTTGACCATTACGGTATAAGAGGCCATGCACTTGCTTATTTCAAATCTTACCTTACTAATAGGTATCAGTATGTCACCATTAAAGACACAGCATCAACAACACGGCCACTTGATACTGGAGTTCCCCAGGGAAGTGTCCTTGGTCCCCTGCTCTTCCTCATATACATCAATGATCTTCCAAACGTATCCCAACACCTGAAACCCATTCTCTTTGCTGACGACACGACTTATGTCATCTCTCACCCTAATCTTGCCACCCTCAACACCATTGTAAACGAGGAGCTGATAAAAATATCGACTTGTATGACAGCCAATAAACTTACGCTTAACACTGACAAAACCTACTATATTACGTTTGGTAGCAGAGCAGGAGATGCACAAATTAACATTAAGATCGACAACACTCTAATTACCAGACATAATGAGGGCAAATTCTTAGGCCTATACCTTGACAACAACCTGAATTTCAGCACCCATATCCAACACATAACCAAAAAAGTATTCAAAACGGTTGGGATCCTCTCCAAGATACGATTCTACGTGCCGCAAAATGCCCTTCTCACACTATACCACTCACTTATTTATCCATACCTCACCTATGCTATTTGTGCTTGGGGATCAACTGCAGCAACACATCTAAAGCCAATAATAACCCAACAAAAAGCTGCAGTAAGAATAATCACTAAATCCCATCCCTGGCAACACACCCCCCCACTCTTCATAGATCTAAATTTACTCCCTGTTCAGTACATCCACACTTACTACTGTGCAGTCTACATCTACAGGACCTTAAACTCCAATATCAACCTTGACCTAAAATGCTTTCTTGACAGTTGTGACAGAACCCACAGGCATAACACCAGACACAAACATCTCTACGACATTCCCCATGTCCGACTAAACCTTTACAAAAATTCAATGTATGTCAAAGGCCCTAAAATCTGGAACACCCTACCTGAGAACTCTAGAACTGCAGACACATCCATCACCTTCAAAACTACCATTAGAAAGCATCTTATCTCCCTGATACACCCCATCAACTAACTACACGAATACCACCTGGTGGTTCACACTTACACTCACTCACCCATTTGACCATAAACAGAAATATTAACCTCAATCTTAAAATAATGAATCCTGTGATACTCCAATACTGAAACTATGTACTGTGCCAAAACAAAAGCATTCACATTGCTAAACTCACAAACTAGTATTTAGTCACTTAGCCATAATACCAACTTACCTCATAATTTGTAATATTTTAAAATTAAGAATTAAACTAAGTCTGCCCGAAATGCCTAGCCATGCTAGGTGTTCTAGTGGTACACTCTGTAATCATTATTTAACTACATGTAAACCACACAATAACCAAATTCTGTAAACTCAGCATTGTAATCCTTATAGAAAATAAACTTTGAATTGTTCAAGCCACGGTATTGACTATTCACCGTAACGTAACGTATCTTTTTCTTACTCCACCAGCGTTAGATATGGATATAGCAGTCTTTGCTTACATTCGATGCGTCTTGTTGATGCTGGTATGATACTGTGAAATGTTTGGATGATAAATGAAGATAAGATAAGATTTTCTTCGGATTTTTAACCCCTGAGGGTTAGTCACCCAGGATAACCCAAGAAAGTCAGTGCGTCATCGAGGACTGTCTAACTTATTTCCATTGTGGTCCTCAATCTTGTCCCCCAGGATGCGACCCACACCAGTCAACTAACACCCAGGTACCTATTTGCTGCTAGGTGAACATGACAACAGGTGTAAGGAAACACGTCGAAATGTTTTCACCCCGCCGGGAATCGAACCCAGGTCCTCCATGTGTGAAGCGAGAGCTTTAACCGCCTGGAGAGAGTTCCGGGGGTCAACGCCCCCGCGGCCCGGTCTGTGACCAGGCCTCCTGGTGGATCAGAGCCTGGTCAACCAGGCTGTTGCTGCTGGCTGCACGCAAACCAACGTACTAGCCACAGCCCGGCTGGCCAGGAACCGACTTTAGGTGCTTGTCCAGTGCCAGCTTGAAGACTGCCAGGGGTCTGTTGGTAATCCCCCTTATGTATGCTGGAAGGCAGTTGAACAGTCTCGGGCCCCTGACAGTTATTGTATGGTCTCTTAACGTGCTAGTGACACCCCTGCTTTTCATTGGGGGGATGTTGCATCGTCTGCCAAGTCTTTTGCTTTCGTAGTGAGTGATTTTCGTGTGCAAGTTCGGTACTAGTCCCTCTAGGATTTTCCAGGTGTATATAATCATGTATCTCTCCCGCCTGCGTTCCAGGGAATACAGTTTTAGGAACCTCAAGCGCTCCCAGTAATTGAGGTGTTTTATCTCCGTTATGCGCGCCGTGAAGGTTCTCTGTACATTTTCTAGGTCAGCAATTTCACCTGCCTTGAAAGGTGCTGTTAGTGTGTCATGAACTGTATCACTGTAGGCAACAAGAGCATTTCACCCCTCCATGGAAGATGTGTTCATTTAATATCACATACCTACAAGTCCCTCCCAAGAAGCTCATGCTAGTAATCCCTTCCTTAAATCTCTTGTTAGAGCAACTGCTCAAGAAGAAATTTTTCGCTAGTGGTAGTAATAAGTTACAAAAGTTTATACAT
>NW_026509909.1:12500-14069 GCF_026875155.1 Cherax quadricarinatus | reverse complement strand
AAATTTTATTCTGCACATGCTATTTACTCCCTACTGGTTCAGCGCGTTCATGGAAATGCGAGCAATAATAAAACTTAATGGGTACTTAACCTTTATTTTATATCCGATTGGTTTTGTGAGACAGCTATCCCTTCTACTCTCCCTTCCTTTAACTCCCTTCCTTCCTTCCTCCTTCCCTTTCCTCTTTCCCTCCTACCCCTCCCTCCTCCTTCCTCTGTACCTCCTCTCCCATGTTCTCAACACCTGCCCCTCTCTTACATCCTCTCCCTTCTTCCTTGTACCTACCTTATCCTCTCCTTCCCTCTCCCCCGGTTAGCTCCCCACCAAAACAAGGCTGGAGGCACCATCTGCCGTAACTCCCATTATTTCTAAGACTTAAGCACCAGACTTAAAATTATTGGTACGTAAGTCTTTTCAGATGAGTGTGTGTGTGTGTGTGTTTAGTGCAAGTCTGTAGTGTATGTGTGTTTTGTGTGTAGTGTCAGTGTGTTGCGTAAATGTGTAGTGTAAGTGTGTAGTGTCAATATATCGTGTAAGTGTGTAGTGTCAGTGTGTAGTATAAGTGTGTAGCGTAGGTGTGTAACGTAAGTATGCAATGTAAGTGTATAGTGTAAGTGTGTATAGTGTATGTATAGCGTAAATGTGTGATATTAGTGTGTGGTGACAGAGAATGTTTAGGTAGAGAGGAAGGAAGCTTAGGCTGGGAGAGACAGTGTGAAAAGGAAGGTGAAGGTGTGAGCAGTGACACCAGTTGGCTAGACTCTGTAGTGGCAGTTAAAAGGTTGATGGGTAGACTTCTGGACGCGATTGATATGTCAGATCATCATTTATGTGGTAGCTACAGTGGGAGTAAGAGGTAGATGGGACACAAAGAGAATGGCGTTAGTGGGTAAGTGAGACGTGAAAGAACCAACGAAGGACATAGTTGGTGGAAGTTATAATAAGCAACTTATAGGTAGGGAGAGCAACTGTAATGAGTGGGGTCGAAGAGGTATAAAACAGTCTGAGAATGCAGTTCTTGAAGGCATAGTAAAAGCTTGTGAATGAAGGAGGGTGGGTGCAGGAGGGAAGAGGGATGACTGAAGGAATGATGAAGTAAGGGAGAAGAAGTTAGCATTTGATAGATTTCTGCAATGTACGTGGTGAGAAAGGAGAGAAGTAAACTGAGTAGTGGGGAGTACATAATGAGAACCAGTAAGAGAGAACAAACTCTTCATCAGAAATTTATGCTAAGAATAAGAAACAGTCGTGGTGAGAGAGATTAATAAGCAGAGAGAATCTGGAAAGCAAATAGTGTTAGATAGGAAGGTAGAAGTACTGGAAAGATCGTGGAAATATTTGAGTTGATAAATGTTGATGATGACTGGGACGCGGTGACTTCTTATACTGGGTAGTTAGGAGTAAGATCTACTAGAAGTGAGGAAGAGCCAGATGTGAGTGTGAGGGAGGTGCGTCAGGCAGTGTAACGGTTAAATGAAAAGGGAGGGTAAAGCAGCTGGGATTTAATGGGATTAAGACAGAGATGTTAAAAACAACTGGGGATACAGGTTTGGAGAGGCTGGTGTATTT
>NW_026509909.1:0-5000 GCF_026875155.1 Cherax quadricarinatus | reverse complement strand
CTCTCTCTCTCTCTCTCCCCTCTCTCTCTCTTTTCTTTTCTCTCCTCTCTCTCTCTCTCTCTCTCTCTCTCTCTCTCCAGACGGCTGTTGACTGAATGACTTTTTTTTAATAACAACAACCTCATCACCAGCCACCACCAGTACTATAACAACCAGCACTATCACCACTATCAGCCACCACCACCACCCCTGCCAGCAGCCACCACCACCACTACAGCCACCACCACCACCATCAGCTGACGCAACCACTACCACCTCCACCATCCCAGCAGCCACCACCACCACTACCAGCCATCACCACTACTACCACCACCACCACCACCACCACCACCGCCACCACCACGACCACGACCAAAACCACCCCGCCACCACCAACCACCCCACCCCCAGCCACTACCAGGCCCCCCAGGACCAGCCACCCCGCACCACCACCAGCACCACCAACACCCACCACCCCAATATCAGCCACCACCCCCACCAACACCAGCCATCACTAACCCCCATCACCATCAGCCACCCCCAACCACCACAAACCACCACCAGCCCCCCACTAAAAACCACTACCACACCAGCCACCATCACAACCACCACCCCCACAATCAGCCACCACCACCAGCACCACTACCACTACCCCCACCAATCACCTCCTACCACCACCAACCACCTCCCAAAACCACACCACCACCAACAACAACAACGCCACTAACCACCACCAACCACCCTCAGCCACTACACCACCAGCCACACACCCCACCATCAGCCATCACCACCAGCCACCACCACCACCACTCCACCAGCCACCACCAAACCACCACCACTACCACCACTACCACCACCACCACCACCACCCCCACCATCAGCCCCACCACCACCACCACCCCCACCATCAGCCACCCCCGCCAGCCACCCACCATACTATACTACCACCAGCCACCACCAACCACCCCCACCACCACCAACAACAACAACACTAAAAAACCCCACACGTCCGCCACCCCCCCAGGAAGCATGTAACAGGGGCCTTTTCTCCGCGTGTGTGTGGGGTGTGTATGTGTGTGTGTGTGTTGTTTGTGTGTGTGTGTGTGCATGTGCGTGTGTGTGTGTGTGTGTGTGTGTGCATGTGTGTGTGTAGGTGTGTGTAAAGGTGTGTTACTCACCTATGTGTGTGTGTGTGTGTTTGTGTGTGTGTGTGTGTGTGTGTTTTGTGTGTGTGTGTGTGTGTGTGTGTGTGTGTGTGTGTGTGTGTGTGTTGTGGGGTGTGTGTGTGTGTGTGTGTGTGTGTGTGTGTGTGTGTGTTTGTGTGTGTGTGCTGTGTGTGTGTATGTGTGTGTGTGCGTGTGGGTGTGTGTGGTTTTATGTGTGTGTGGTGTTTTGTGTTTTGTGTGTGTGTGGGGTGGGGTGTGTGTGTGTGTGGTGTGTGTGTGTATGTGTGTTAGGTGTGTGTGTGTGTGTGTGTGTGTGTGTGTGTGTGTGTGTGTGTGTGTGTGTGTACCCCACCTAGTTGCTCACCTAGTTGGTTGCAGGGTCGGCCGACTCCGGCCCCGCCTCTTCATGTCGCTACTAGGTCTCTCCCTGAACCGCGGCTTTATCTACCTTGTTTTAAGTAGTATGGATCTGCCTCCACTACATCGCTTCCCAACTATCCATTATGACTACTCTGTGGTGCAGCCAACAGTTATACAGCCTTTAATATACAGCCTCCAGTTATGCAGCCACCCGTTATACAGCCCCCCGATTAAAGCCATAATATACAGCCCCAGATATACAACACAGTATACAGCCTCCGTATATTCAGCTTCCCGATATACAGCCTCCCCGATATACAGCTTCCAGATATACACCTCGGATATACATCTCCAGATATCAGCCAAACAGATATGCAGCCTCCAGATATACAGCCTCCAGATATACAGCCTCCAGATATACACCTCCAGATATAAGCCCCCAGATATTTGAGCCACGATATTTCAATCACCCGATATACAGCCACCGATTTTTGCAGCTCCAGATAATACATCCCCCAGATATACAGCTCCAGATATACAGCCTCCAGATATACAGCCCCCAGATATACAGCTTCCAGATATACAGCCTCCGGGTATATAGTCCTCCCCGATATACAGCCCAGATATACAGCCTCCAGATATACAGCCACCAGATAATACAGCCTCCAGATATACACTCCAGATATACAGCCACTAGATATACGCCTCCAGATATAACTAGCCTCCAGATATACAGCCACCAGATATACAGCCTCCAATATACAGCCTCCCGACACACAGCCTCCAGATATACAGCACCAGATTTTACAGCCTCCAGATATACAGCCTCCAGATATACAGCCACAGATATACAGCCCCAGTTTTACAGCCAGTTAAACGCCCTGTGATTCATCTGTGTCTTCAATTCAACTGTGTCCCCTTGTTGCTGGTCCCATCTCTGGAACATCCTGTCTTTGTCCTCTTGCAATTCCTTTAAATTTGTATGTCGTATCATGTCCCCTAAACTCCTGTCCTCCAGTGTCGTCAGGTTATTTCCTTAACCCTCCTCGTGAACAACCTCTTAGTTGGGACTAGTCCTTGTTGAAACCTTTGCATTTCTCTGTTTCTTACGTGCTTGGCTATGTGGTTCCAAACTGGTGCCGCATACTCCAATGGCCTAACGTACAGGTTGTACAGGGTCCCTGAAAGATTCCTTATTAAAGGGCGAATGCTGTTCTGAGGTTTGCTAGGCGCCCAATGCTGCGCAGTTATTTGGTTGATTTGCGCTTCAGGAGATGTGCCTGGTGTTATACCCCACCCCTAGATCTTTTTCCTTGATGAGGTTTGTAGTCCTGGCCCCTAGACTTACTTCCCTCTGCGTCTTCTTTGCCTTCCCCAACTCATGACTTTGCACTTTGGGGGATTGAACCCCCAGGGGCCAATTGGGACCAGGTCTGCAGGGCCCGTCCAGATCCTTTGTAGTTCTGCCGGTCTTCGATCGAGTGAATTCTTCTCATCAACTTCAAAGTATCTGCAACAGGGACACCTCAGAGTCTATTCCTTCCGTCACGTGTGTGGTGTGTGTGTGTGTGGGTTTTGTGTGTGTGTGTGTGTGTGTTGTGTGTGTGTTGTGTGTGTGTTGTGTGTGTGTGTGTGTTGTGTTGTGTGTGTGTTGTGTTTTGGGGTGCAGCAAGTAAGTGTACATTTGTATACAGGCCTAGTGACTGGTATAAGAGAGTGTAGAGGAACTCCCGGATCTTGTACTGGTAGAGTCAGTTTCTCCAATTCAGAATTTTGTCGCAGAGCGCCCAGGAAGGAAGCACTTCCCGGGTTGTTTCATTTCCATTCTTGATTGGCTGGAGTCTCCAGAGGGCAACGTGTCCAATGAATGTAGATGCCACCAGCATTGGCACTGTGATACTATGACAGTAACTTTTCTCTAGTAGGGACACGCAGCCCCACACACGGGACCACACACACACCAACACACACACACACACACACCACACACACACACACACAACAACACACACCACACACACACCACACACACCCCCACAAACACACACACACACACACACACACTTGGGTAGATTGCGTTTTCCTAGACTGCAGGAAGGCCTTTGACACAGTTTCCCCACAAGAAAATTGTGCAGAAGCTGGAGGTCAGGCACACGTAAAAGGAAGGGCACTGCAATGGATAAGGGAATACCTGACAGGGAGGCACAACGAGTCATGGTACGTGAAGAGGTATCACAGTGGGCGCCTTTTACGAGCGGGGTCCCACAGGGGCCCAGTTCTAGGACCTGTGCTATTTTTGATATATGTGAACGACATGTGGAAAGGGAATAGACTCTGAGTGTCCCTGTTCGCAGATGACGTGAAGCTGATGAGAAGAATTAAATCGGACGAGGATGAGGCAGGACTGCAAAGAGACCTGGAGAGGCTGGACATGTGGTCCAGTAACTGGCTTCTCGAATTCAATCCAGCCAAATGCAAAGTCATGAAGATTGGGGAGGGGCAAAGAAGACCGCAGACAGAGTATAGGCTAGGTGGATAAAGACTACAGACCTCACTCAGGAGGAAAGACCTTGGGGTGACCATAACACCGAGCACATCACCGGAGGCCACATCAACCCAAAAACCGCTGCAGGCATACGGGCGCCTGGCAAACCCGAGAATAGCGTTCCCATACCTTAATAAGGAATCGTTCAAGACACTGTACACTGTGTATGTTAGGCCCATACTGGAGTATGCAGCACCAGTCTGGAACCCACTCCCGGCAAGCACGTCAAGAAGTTAGAGAAAATACAAAGGTTTGCAACAAGGCTAGTCCCAGAGCTCAAGGGAATGTCGTACGAGGAAAAAGGTTAAGGGAAATCGGACTGACGACATGGAGGACAGAAGGGTCAGGGGAGACATTTATAACGACATACAAGATACGGGGGGGAATAGACAAGGTGGACAGAGATAGGATGTTCCAGAGAGGGGACACAGGGGGCAAGGGGTCACAACTGGAAGCTGAAGACTCAGACGAGTCACAGGGACGTTAGGAAGTATTTCTTCAGTCATAGAGTTTTCAGCAAGTGGAATAGCCTAGCAAGTGAAGTATTGGGGCAGGAACCATACATAGTTTAAGAAGAGGTATGACAAAGCTCAGGAAGCAGAGGGGAGAGAGGATCCTAGTAGCGATCAGTGAAGAGGCGGGGCCAGGAGCTGAGTCTCGACCCCTGCAACCACAATTAGGTGAGTACAATTAGGTGAGTACACACCTGCACACACACACACATACACACACCCCACACACCACACACACACCCCACACCACACACACACACACACACACAAAACACACACACACCACACACACACACGCACACACACACACACACACACACACACACACACACACACACACACACACACAGAAGACCGCAGACGATACAGTCTAGGGGGCCAGAGACTACAAACCTCACTCAAAGGAAAAAAAATTTGGGGGAGTATAAAAACCCCCCA
>NW_026509908.1:0-14997 GCF_026875155.1 Cherax quadricarinatus | reverse complement strand
AGGGGGTTTAAAAAAGGAGAGTTTGGGGATTTCAAAATGAAAGATTTGATGGTGCACGCGTTTTGGCGGGGTTGGAGGAGGTGTTTATGGGGTATAGGCCATCGGCATGTGTTTTGGAGGACAGCGTAAGGGAGAGCGGCGATGGAGATGATGGGATTAACTGTTCATTGGGATGGGGGTATGGGGAAGGGCAGGTATTGATGTCGACTGAAGGTATGAGTGGATATCTTGATGTATGGTTTAGGTCATATGCACAACATGTGGGTATACGAGATGATGCTTTAAGGAAATGGGTGGTTATGTGCAATGCGAGCTTGATGGTAGAGATAGGAGACTTTGGAAGGACAGATTACGGAAGGGGAAATTTTGGGCAAGCTATAGCAGGTGCAAGTTTAGGTAAGGCACCGGGTGTAGACGGGTTGCCTAATGATTTTTATGTTAGGAATTGGGAAGTAATGAGGAGATTTTTAGTCAGATTGTTCAATGTAATGAAGGAAGATGGGGCAAGGGGTTGAGCTGCAAAGGACTGCTGTTGTTGTATTAGTGCTGAAAGGTGGACAGACCACGGTAGAAGATTACCGTGCAATATCGCTTATGTGCGGTGATTATAAGTTATTTGCAAGGGTATTAGAGAACAGAATCAAACAGGTTTTAGGAAAAAGTAATGATAGAGGACAATATGGCATACCGGGTAGATCAATGTATGAAGGGCATGGAGTTATTTAGGAGTTTTATAGAGCATAGGGGGAGGGGGGAGGGGGTGTTTTGGCTCTGGATTGGAGAGCTGCTTATGATAGCGTAGAAAGGGATGCATTATGGAGTTTTATGCGTTGGTTGGGTTTCGGGAGGGAAATTGTTTCTTGGGCAAAAACTTTGTTCTGGGTGCAGTTATGAGAATTCAGGTTAATGGACGACTAGGTGATAGCATTACAGATGGGAAGGGGTTTGCGACAGGGAGCCCTCTGTTGCAAATTTTGTTTGCATGTCTTCAGGAACCCTTTTATAGGGCAGTTAGGTGGAGTATGGCGAGAGCGAGGGTTGGTTTTGCACGAGAAGGGGAAGCGGGTATTAGTGGGTTACGTGGATGATACGACTGTCTTGGTGAGGGATGTGAGGGGTTTACATAAGGTAGGAAGGGTGATAGACGTTTTTGGTGAGGCTACGGGGATGAAAATTAATGTAGTAAAGTCCAAGTATTTGGATCTAGGGGATAGTGTAATAATGGTGAGGGCTGTTGAGGGTGGGTGGCGTGTGGTGGATCAGCTGTTGATATGTGGGATAGTGTACATGCGGAATGATAGGGATGCACAAGAGGCAAATTCGAGGCGCACCATGGATGGAGTTTTGAAAAGATTGGGAGGTTTGAGGGCAGAGCAATTAACGTTGCATCAAAGGGTTATAGTCACAAATGTCCTGTTGTATAGTAAGTTATGGCACGTGGTGGCAATATATCCGTTACGACGGTGTGAGGTGCAACGGTTGCAACTGCGGGTATTTAGATTTATATGGGGATCGGGTTGTGACTGGCTAAGTAGAGGGGTGGTGTCGCTTCCCGTTAGCCAGGGGGGGGCTGGGGCTTATACCTCTTGAGAAGCGTATGTTGAGTGTGTTTCTGAAAAGGGGTTTGTGAGGGTGGGGGTGAGCGGGGGGGGGCCTTGAAAGACTGCGCATGGATATGCAACGGTGGTGGAGGGGTAGGGATTTAATGTTTGGGGAGGCTGTGTTGCGAGTTTTACTGACGGTAAGGGATCCGAAACAGCTTAAATTGAAGGTTCTTGAGAGGGTGGGGGGTGGGTCTGTGGTGGCGGCAGTTGAGGGGGCATACCCTATGTATGCATGGGGTTCTGTATGGAAATGTCTTCAACAACTACGTGTAAAATCAAGTGTCAGGGAGGTTATGTTTAGGTTTTTACATGGGATCTTGCCGTCTGGGGTTGTGTTATTTAATAGGAGATTAAGGGAGGGTGGGGAGTGCAAAGCGTGTGGATGTCCGGAAACCATATTTCACGCTGTGTACTTTTGTACTTGTTTAGAAGATGTGAGGGTCTGGCTAAGTAGGGTAGTTAGGTTTTTTTTTTTATTTAAAAAACACAATACACATCATACATGTATGCTATACTTAGGTTACATAAACAAAGAAACGTGATCCATTAAATAATAAAAACAAACAACTTCACATTCCTTATCCCAGCACTAAACTTATACATAAGAAAAACACGTTCAACTGTAAATGCTTGATTCCCCCTCCAAAGTGCCCAACCAGCACACACAACATACATGTAACTAAAAACAGCCCACACCTGTACATACAGGTGGGTTTATTATATCCATAAAATACAGCCAGTATCTTATAACACAAAAGGCAATATAATCCAAAGAATGTCACACTTATTTACATTATATATGAAACTTTATAAACAAAGACATTCTCATATAATCCAATTCGTTGCACACTCATTAATATTGTATATTAAACTTTAACACAAAGACATAATACTAAACACCTCAAAAATTACAATATAATAAAGGTGACAAATAGCCATTTCCACACCTTACCACAAGAAAACTAAACACACTATTAAAATAACAAAGATACACACTCATGTTACATATCACATTATTATCAGTGTGTTAACAATGCTTTGAGTGTTCCCTCTTGTAGTTGTCTCACTGACAAAGATCATTTACCTTATTAAAACAATGATCATCAATGACCTCTTGTCTTTCAACACATGGTTAAACTAAAACATCCACACACAAGAAAACTCTCCAATTATACCACATCAGACATGTCATCCCTCCCATACAACTCTCATGACAATCCTACCACATTTACATATCCTTCATTATGGTCATAATTCGCTCTAGAAAAGGTAAATGGTCCCTTAGTACTTAAGTAGCCAAATTACTGAGTCCCCTTACCGTTATATTTCTATAAGCGTCCGGGAACGCAGTCGCCCACCTGTTACCATAAATGAGTTTATTTCTGCATACCGTGCGATAAATTCCAGCTGCAATTGCCCTTACCCTAATCCCCCCGCCTTTTTCCTTCAAGCCCCAGGAATAAAACAAGAAATCTGTCACAATGTACAGAATGGCTATTTTTACAACCTCAGACACCCCCCTTACCTCTAAAGTTAGGGCACGCAGGATCTCTACATTGCCCCCACCCATTAACTTGAAGACTCTAGCCAGCCACACCCGTACCTGCCCCAACTCCCTACAAAAATATACGGCATGAAAAGCTGTTTCCGATTCCTCACAATGTTCGCATTTCGCTTCCTTTACCAAACCCATCACACACAAAGCCTGCTTTGACGCTAAAATCCCCATTACAAACCTATAAACTAACTCCCTTACCCTCGGCATTAATTTAAGCTTCCTGAAATCATGCCAAATCGTACCCCAATCATACAAAGGGTATACCGCCACCCCTTGCATCACTTCTGGTTTCCTACTCATCTCTACTAACCTTCCCACCTTGAGCTTTTTTACCTCACCTATTACTAACATAACCCTTAGCATATTCTCACATTCCATCAAGTCCTTTCCTCCCACCATCGTCGTACATCCTCATCACCCTCCCAACCCTCACCCCTTTTACCCGCCCCCCTCCCTTACGTACTTTTGTTTAACATACATGGCCTTTACCCTCGGCCTAGCATCAAAAGCCCTACTCCCCCTCTGCGCACATTCGTCATAACCACCTCTTTACTTAGCCATGCTCGTCCAAAACCCCATATATAACGAAGCAACCTTCTCTGTATCTCCTTTATCTCCTGTTCCCGTAAAGGATACACCACTGCCACGTTCCACACTTTACTATAAACCAATGAATTTATTATTATTGCCCTTTGCATTAGAGTAACATCCTTCGCTCTTAGGTTACTAATCCGTTGTACAACTTTCTCTCCCACCAATTCCGAATTCCTCCGCCTAGCCTCTTGCTCATCTGCCATATAGATTATCCACAAATTTTTCAGCTGTTCAGTCACATCCCCTCCAGACTCCACCCCCATTCTACCCCCCACCCAATCTCCTATCTCTAATAATTTTCGATTTAGCCCTGTTGACACGCATGCCTGACGCCTCTCCAAAAAAAACTCATTACTCTCTCCACCTTTCGCAAACCTTCGACATCATTGATCAGTATTGTTGTGTCATCTACATAACCAACTACCTCTGTGAACCCCTTACCCTCCTCCTGTAACGTTGTTGCTTCTCAACCATTCCATAAAACGGGTGTTGCATACATGCAAACAGAATTTGAGACATTAGGACACCCTGTCTCAAACCTTTCTCCATTTTCAACACGCTACCCAACCTACCATTAATTTGCACCTGATCGTAGCTTCTGCATACAAGGTCTTCACCCATTTTACTATTCCCTCCCAAAACCCATAAGCCTTAAAGTGTCAACCATGTACTCTCTATTCACACCGTCATAAGCATTCTCCCAATCAATGCCCAAAATTCCACCACCCTTACAACCTGCAAAATTCCCTGATACGACTATGTCCATCCCTCATACTACGACCCGGAATTCCCAACTGACCCTTGTGCACCATACCACCTATTACCTTCTTCATCCTGTTCCCTAAAATCTTCGCAAAAATCTATAATCCGTACACATTAAAGATATGGCCCTGTACGTGCTCAGTGTTCTCCCTCGCTTTTTTTCTTTACAAGCACGACCACACCCGTCCTCTGTGACGTTCCCAATTTCCCTTCCTTCAGCATACAATTCAATACCTGAACCAAACAAACATTTATGGTTTCCCAATGCACTCTGTAAAAAATCATTGGAAAGCCCATCAATTCCCGGTGATTTCCCCTTACTTAATTGAACACTGCCTCTTTCACTTCTTCCATACTTATGTATTCCCTCCAATCCCCCTCTGTCCTCCCCACCTTTCCCCAAGACCTTCACCCCTCCTCTTTCTTTATTACATATCCCCACATTAACCTTTTTCCCATTTCCTTTTAAACCAATAGTCCGCATAATTACTTATCCCCTCAGTTGTCACCAACATTTGCCCCTTAGTATAACCTTCCAAATCGTCACTAACCTCTAAAAGTATTATAGTGGACTCCTGTTGTCTAATGCGAAAACTTCTTAACACACTACCCGACGGTTATATCTCCCCATAGCACGGCATCCATACCTGCCCTTACCTTTAATTCATCATATCTTTCATTATGTATGTCCCTTAGTCTCCCTCTTAGCCCTGATATTTCTTCAAAAGACTTCCCCTCATCTCTTGCGTAACACTCATTGAGCTGCTGTTCCAAATAATTCTGTAAACCGTACCTCCACCTCGCCTCCTCCCTCCTTATATTTATAAAACCCCGCGATACCAGGTTAGCCTATTTTCCCACCAATCCAAAATACTCCCTACCCCATCCCTTGCTCTCCACAATTGTCTCCACCAGTCTCTAAAACTCTGCGTTCACCACCTCACTCCTCACCAACCTCGCATTTAACTTCCAGAAACTTGAATATACCTTTACCACTCCCTCCCAATCCAGTTCTACCAAACTGCCCTATGATCCGAAAACCCTACGTCCACTGTTTTTACCCCTCCTACCCTAACTGCCTCCGTTATATAAATCCTATCTACCTCGCTGAATAATTTCTCCTAACAAAAGTGTAATCACTCTCCAAGCCCCACTCCCTCCACGTCCCTCACCCCTGCATCCTGTAAAACATTGCATAACGACCGTAACACACAACCCGCCCCCCTTGGCTCCACGTCCCCCCCCTTATAACCAGTTCCAGTCCCCCCCAATTACAGTGACTAGAGGTAAACCCCTTAAAAAATACACTAAAACGTCTCTCACAAAATCCTCTTTTACTTTGATTATATTCTCCGCTGGCATATAAACCCCAATGAAACATACTCGAGATGCTCCCCACTCACCATCCACCCTCACTACCCTCCCCCCCCCTTCTTCCCACTTTATAATACGTAAGGGACTATTTTCCTTCACAGCCACTGCCACTCCCCTTTTAACCTAACAGACCCACTTACATACAATTTATAACCTTTTAACGCCAAAGCACAGCCTATCTTATAATTATGTTCTTGTATAAAGCATACATCCACATTATATCTCCTCAAAAACCATTCCATCCATACTCGTTTCACTTCATTCTTCAATCCATTTACATTTACAGTTACTATCGTGAATTATTTTAATAGTGGTGGTTTACCCTTTCTTCTTGGCACACACCCTCCTATACCGTCCGCTGTATGGCATCTTTCTTGACAGCTTGCTTATTCACCCCCCCTATCCCTTCATTATCCCTAGAACCATTGAACCCTACTTACCCCTTCCCTCTTTCCCTTATGACATACATCCTTTCTCCAAGATTTTACTCCTGTTCTTTGTCCTGGAGTAAGAACATCGTCCATCTCAGACGTTCCTGCAGTTCTCTTACGAGAACTCCCCTCCCCACACACCTCGTCACCTGTCTTTTCCGCCCTATGGATCTCTGCCACAACGTTGTGCACATTAACATTAGTGCACACAGTATTCCTAACCTCCTGATCTTGCTGCACCGTTGCCTGCACCAGGTTACACCCTTCATCCACCTTTCCCTCTTCAACGTCATGCAAAAAGGAACTAAGTACTTCCTCCAGCAAGCCATCCTGTTGCCCCGTACCCTCCTCATCAGACGTCGATGTCGTCTGTCCCTTATCTACTGTTAGTGTTACACTTTCCTCCATGGCCGCCTCAGCCCTATCCACTTCGTCACTCCATCGGCAAGGAATCTTGTTTGGCCTTACTCCTTCCTCCGACACCTCCAGAGCATTCCTCTGTTGTAAGATCACTGGTACCTGTTCCCTCCGTCCAGCTTTTTTATAGCATTGGGCCGCCATATGTTCAAAAGAACCACATAATCTGCAAGTCTTCCGCTGCCCTGAGTAGTACACGTAGACCTGCGTTCGGAAGACTTCCATAAATACGTATGATGGAATTGGTTGCCTCAACGTCATTTTCAGCGTAAATGATCCTTCAGGTAGCCCCTCATAAGGTCCATTTTGCCACACCCCCATCACTGCTGAGTGTATTTTCCCATAGCTGCTAAACACCGCCGTCACATCATGCTCCGTCGCCTCAAAAGGCACGTTTCGTACTTTCACCCACGTCACATAGCTGGACACATAATGTAAGCAGACTTCCACCATAGTGTTCACTGCCAGCCTCTTCTCTTGATATTTGTTGACTATGCTTGTGTAGAATCCTGCGTCTTTAAACTTGATGAAAATTCTCGACACACCATTTACTGCTACTCCATATAATTCTTCGGTCGGTATTCCATATACCTCACTGATGATGGCATGCAGTAACACGTGCATGGTTGCTCCTGTAAGCGTGCCACGCACCAATTCCACACAAACAGTGCTCACCCGGCGTCCAATGCGATCCGCCATGTTGTATGCACAAAACTGGAAAACTGCGCAGTAAACCAGTTGCTCATTGTTCGTATCGCTCTTGGGCCGTACGGACAGGCTGCGCAGTAGCTCCTGACTCTGTTAATTGCTGCGCAGTTTTCCTCAGTGCACTCACAATGGCGGAAGGTGCACGTAGGCGAGTCAACACCGTCTGCCTTCAATTGGTGACAGGCTCGTTCAACAATCAGAATACACATCTACTGCTTACTGCGATACTCCGAGATACATATGGTATCAATAATGAAGATCTTTATGGTGTCTCTTTGAACGGAAATTCGAGGCTTTTTGTCAAATTCAGACAAAATAGTACTTACGAAAATATGGTTGCCACTTATCAGGATGTGATCAAAACTGTTAATCTGGTGTCACTGTTCGCCTTCACGACGTCTCCCGTTTTTACACCTGGATCAAGGTACGAAACGTTCCTTTTGAGGCGGACGAGAGTGATTTGAGGAATGTTTTTGCACGCTATGCACGGTTCAATATGGCAACTATGGGATGGGGCATGATGGTCCTCTAGTTGGTATGCTGGAGGGTCTTTCTCCCTGAAATGTCCTCAAGCACCCTATTCCGTCGTATGTGGTTATGGAGGACTTTCGTACGCAAGTGTACGTTACGTACTCAGGACAAAGGCGTACGTGCAGGCTTTGTGGGATGTATGACCATATGGCGGCGCAATGCCCTACAAGACGTGATAAAACGACGGAAGTAAGGCGGTTTGATGTTTTCAACGGAGCAGCGTTCATATGCTGCTGCTACACAACAACATATATTGCCTCGTAAATCATGGAGTGAGAGGATAGAGGGTGAGGTTGAAGACTCGCCGATTGTCTAACCCTCCCTGGTGCAGTGGAGGACGTGGGCGTGGTATCGGCGACGACAGAGGAAGATCTCGTTCATACTCAGGTTGACGTGGAGCAATCTATTCAGAAGTTCTGAATGTTTTTATTGGATGCTTCCACATCTGAGGGGCTTCACGGTGGTTTAGAGGATGTAAGTGTGAAGGAGAAGGACGGGGCATCCGCCGGGCATATTGCTGAACATCAGGTTGTGGTCGTGGAAGTTCATAGGAACAACAGTTCTGAAGATGAGATGGATACTGGCCGCAGTTCTCGTAAGAGAGTGGCGGTGATATCTGACTCTCAAGATGTTTTGACACCAGGACAACGGTCGGGGAACAAAGCATGTGCGATGTGACTCGTAGAGACAAGGGCAAATCTACATGTGTTCAGCATGTCAAGGAGAACGACACAGGGGGGGGTGGGGGAAGAAGTGGAGATACACACAAGGGAACCAAGAATGTCAAGGTATCCAAGGGTAAACCTCCAATGAAACGTTCAAGTGTATTACTTTAAAATATAAATGGGTTACGGTCTGTTGAAAAACGTAAGTATTTGGAGGTTTTGTTAAAAAATTATGTACCCGATGTTGTATTCTTACAAGAACACAATTATAAATCTTTAGGTGAATTGCTGATTCCTGAATATATTTTGTACATGGGCTGTTCTAATAGACTGAAAGGTGGGTTGTAGCAGTTTTAGTTAAAGAGGCTAGCCCGTTTTCTTTGCAAACATATGAGGTGGGAGAGGAGGGGAGGGTTGTTAGGGTTGATGGGGTGTGGGGTGGGGTACGGGTGGCCTTCCTGGGGGTGTACGGACGGCGGAAGGTGACATGCGTGTAAAAATGCGTTTTTTAGGACGTGTTGGTGTACCATTTAAGATCACTGCCAGTCGTCACGATTATTGGGGGTGATTGGAATTGCATTGATCGTCGCAAGGATGTCGAACCGAGAGGGAGAGGTTTTTTTCAGGATATTTAGGGGACCTTTTGCGGAGTGTTAATGTTACGGATGTGGGGGGGGGATGAGGTGGGTGGGGTCATGCATACGTTCGTTAGAAGGGAGTATGCGGCAAGACTGGATCGCATATACGTTTCTAGAGGTGTCAGCGTCAGGAGTGTACGTGTGCTAAATGTGAGCTTTTCTGATCACAGAGGTGTTATGGCGGATGTTGACTGGGTAGGATTACCGAGGCGTTACAGAGGTTTCTGGAAGTTGAATGTGGGTTTAATGCACAAAGAGGTGTGAGGGAAGATTTTGTGAGTGCTTGGAGAGGATGGTGGGCTGAATGGCAGGGGGAATTGATATAGTCGAATGGTGGGAATACTGTCGGTAAGGTGAAGGTGAGGAATTTTTATCAGCAGCAAGGAAAAGAAGACAGAGAATGCAGTATGGGCTCTGAACTATCTTGAAAATCAACTGCAAGCATGTTATACAAAGGGTGGGGGAGTGTATCTGGTGGTTGAAATTGAAAATTTAAAACGCTTAATTAGAGACTTTCACAATCGTATTTTTGATGTGGCGCGGATAGCAAGTGGAATTGATGAGGTTTTATGGGGTGACCGTCCTTCGGCGTTTGTCTTGCGAGAGCAGGGCAGACGCCGTAAGGCGACAGAATTAATGGGATTAGAGGTTCAGGAGTCATTGGGAAACTTTAGTAGGGGCAGGTCCTTCGGTCAACGGAGGCTATGAATACCTTTGTAGACGCATGGTATGAATTGCAATACAAAAATGCTGGGATTTCTAAGGGGCGCTGGGAGAAATGGGTGAATATGTACGTTGTAATCTAGAGTACATGGACAGGTTGGCTTTGAATGGACTATAAGTGAAGAAGAGATTAGGTTAGCTGTGGAGGTATGAGTGTAGGGAAGTCGCCGGGGATTGACGGAATCCCTTGTGATTTTTACAAGGACAATTGGATTGTATTCGCGATTTTTAGGTGATATTATTTAATGCCATGAAAAGTAGTGGCATTATGGGACGCAACAAAGAACAGGGTGGTTGTTCTAGTCCGAAAAAAAAATCTGGGAATTATATACATAATTATAGGGCAATTTCATTAATGTGTGGCGACTATAAAATTTTTGCGAAATTTTAGGAAATAGGATAAAACGGGTTTTGGAGAGAGTTCTGACGAGGGACAATATGGTGTGCCAGGACGATCTATGTGTGTGGGACAAGGAATTATTCGCAGGTTCATTGAGGAAAGCGGGAGGGGTAATAAGGGTGGAATATTAGCTTTAGATTGGCACGCTGCATACAATTGCGTGGAGAGAGATGCATTATGGAAGTTTATGCAGTGGCAAGGTTTTCGGAAAGGAAATTGTTAGTTGGGCACAGGTTTTGTACGAGCAGGCTACGTTTAGGGTGCAGGTAAACGGTAGGTTGGGAAAAGTTGTTAGGATGCATAGGGGATTACGGCAGGGTGTCCTATATCACAAATTCTTTTTGCGTTGATTCAGGACCCGTTTTTTAGAGCCGTGGAGGGGATGTACGACAGGATGACAAGCAAGGTTGGGTGGGGGTACAATCAGGAATTATAGGTTACGTGGACGACACTACGGTTTTATTTCGTGGAGCGAATTGGTGGAATGTTTCGGGAAAGCAACCGGAATGACGGTTAATAAGGAAAAATCAATGCTTATGGAGGTGGGGGATTGTGCGGGTGTGTATTAGGCCAGAGGGAAGGCTGGCCTTTAGTAAATCAAATTAAGGTGTGTGGGATGTGCATAGGGATAACATACAGGATGCGAGGAAGGTGAATTCAAGTGAGGCTGTAGAGAGGGTTTTAGGTCGTTTAACAGGTTTGAGGAAGGAGCTTGTCTATACATCAGCGCGCAATTGTGGTGAATGTGATTTTGTTCAGTAAGTTGTGGCATGTGGCATGTATTTATCGTTACATCCATATGATGAAAAGCGTATGTTAACGCGTGTATATAGATATATTTGGGGTTCAGGTTGTGATTGGTTAAACGAGGATGTGGTGTCGCTCCCAGTTTGGCCGGGGTGGCCTGGGGCTAATGAATCTGCATAATAGGATGTTAGGCATGTATGTCATGCATAGCTACTTGAGAGAGGGTAGAATGGCCGGCACGGGTTTGACCTGGATAAGACGGGACTTGGTACGTTGGTTGACCGGAACGGATGTAAAGAGATGTGAGGACATTTTGAGGATGTTAATTTATGTAAAAGATCCACGCAAGATCAAGATCGGCAAATTGGCACTGGTAGAGGGCAGGGAGGTAGTGCCTAAGGTGGAGGGAATATATCCAATGTATGCATGAAGGACATATGGGGTCGTTTAAAAGCATTACGGTTACGAGCCAAGGTCAGGGAGATAATGTTTAAATTTTTACATAATATACTGCCGTCCGGGGAAGTTTTAGCGAATAGGCGCGTGCAGGAGGGGGGGCTGTGTTGTGTGTGGTGGAGATCCTGATACGGTCTTTCATGCAGTTTATTTCTGTAAGAGATTGGAAACACGTAAGGTTGTGGTTTGGTAAGGTGTTAAGAATGGTGGGTGGGGGTGGGTTTAGTGTCTTAAGAGCTTTAAGTTTAGATGTGGGGGGGGGGTCGAAACACCGGTACAGAATGCAATCGGATATTTAGTGACGGAATTTGTATATACGTCATGGGTATATAGGCATTTATCTGTGAGGGAGAGAATCAGAGCACTGGTAGCGATATTTTATGGTACACAACAGAGAAATAAAGACATTACGGGAAATAGATGGTTTTTCTTATTTTCAAAGGGATATTGCAGATTCAAGGTCAGGGATTTATGGGAGTTTTTTTTTATATTTTATTTAAAACGTCATATAACAACATATTAAATATATAAAACTCCATCCTTCATTAAACGGGTATACAAAACATAATACATGAACATAATACACCTTATAAGGTACGCTGCAGCACATACCCGATATTTACACCTAAGCCAACTCGTATTTCCCTAAACCATACATGATGAAATATCATATAAAAGCATACAACCGTACGTATAACATTATAACAAAAAGTAAGCCTTAAACATTAATACATAAAGAAATGGAATATCATCGAACATGTATCCTTATACTTGGACTACATAACATCATAATTACAAGGTAGTATAAATTATTAAAAACCACAATAATACAGGCACTGGACAAGATTACCAAGAATTAATCAAGCGCAGAGAAATAATTATGAAACACGCAAATACATACACTCCATGCACTGACACACATTATACAAAATGATAATATATCTGACACATACACACAAAACATGTTGGAGGGGGGGACCCCCCCCATGAAAAATCATTTATTAAATACACACACACATCATTCACACACATATTGATCACAGCAGTGATCAAACATAAATTTTCGTAACTTTACTATATACATGCAACTGATTATGAGATTTAACTTAAGAACAAAGTCTAGTAATTATCCTAAAACATTTCCCTATAACAAAATTAAGCATTACACAAAATTGCATAAGCATATAAAGCATCAACAACTGCAAAAGTTCTTACAGCATACGTTGCCTCAGCTACGAAACTTAATAACATTACAAAAGTGATGGCAAACAATTATGTAAAACGAATATAAACCTCGTTTAAGCAAAAAGACATTCCCTACAAATTTACAGTAAAAAAACTGCGAAATTACATACCAGAAAATTATCTTTGCAACAACTGGTAGACTAACATGGACAATGATTTCTATAACTCTTTTAATCTCAAGGACCTAATTTATACAAATTTTGGGCTAATCAAAATCTTTCACACCAAATTTACATGTGAACACAGCACCACTTAGTACATACCTTCCCGACCCTCACATTCCTTCACCAGTCCTTTACCTTATGCACTCTCCCTCCGAAAAACTAACGCAACCCGCTTATAAAGGAAACCAGTTCTTTACGTATAATTATCTCGCCAACTGAATGAGGCCATTGACCGTAAGTTTGCAGTAGGTCTCTGGAAAACGTGTCCTCCACTGTTCCCCGTAAATAAGTCTGTTTCTGCAAACCGTTCTATATATGCCCGCCGCAATTGCTCTAATCCTAATTCTTCCTCCTCCCGTGTCCCTCATCCCCAGGAATATACAGAAAATCCACCACTACATACATAATTGCCCTTTTCACTTCTCTGGAGACCCCGCGTACTTCTAATGTTAAGGCTCGCAGGGTCCCTACATTACCCCCACCCATCAACCTAAAAACCTTCGCTAACCACACCCTTACCTCCCTCAACTCTTCACAGAAATAAACCGCATGAAAAGCTGTTTCCTGTTCTCCACAGTGATCGCAGGTCTGTTCCCTCACCAATCCCATTGAACACAAAACAGCTTTCGATGCTAATATCCCCATTATAAACCTATATACAAACTCCCTTACTCTCGGCATTAACTTAAGCTTTCGAAAATCATCCCAATCATACCCAATCATACAAGGGATAAACCGATACCCCCTGTATGATGTCCGGCCTTCTACTCATCGTCACCAACGCCCCACCCTAAGTTTTTCCACCTCCCTAATCAATTACAATACCTCAGCATATCCCTCGCATTCAATTAATTCTTTTCCGCTCCACCATCTCCGCACATCCTTCATCACTTTCCCCACTCTAAACCCCTCTTTCCCCCCTCCCTAACGAACCTTTGTTTCACAATAAAGCTTTACTCTCGGCCCCAACGCTAAAAGACCTACTCCTCCACTGCGTATATTTGACATCACCACCTCCTTGCTTAGCCATGCCCTCCCGAAACCCCAAACATAACGTAATGCCCTCCTCTGAATCTCATGTATGTCTGGAGTCCTCATTGGGTACACCACAGCCATACTCCATACTTTACTATAAACTAATGAATTTACAATTATCGCCCGCTGTTGTAGGGTGACGTCCCCGCCGTAAACTCCTTAACCTTTTTACTGCCTTCTCCACCACCACCTCCGAATTCACCTGCCTAGCCTCCTGCGCATCTGCCATGTATATAACTCCACAAATTTTTAGCCTATCCACTACTTCCCACCCAAACTCCAACCCCAAGCCCCCCCCCACCCAGGCACCCACCTCCAGCAAACTTGATTTTGCTCTGTTCAACCCGCATGCCTGATGCCCTCCCGAAAAGCTCCAACACACTTTCCACCGTACGCAATCCTCCACTCCTGCCAGCAGAATAGTGGTATCATCCACATACCCCACCCACATCTATATACCCATCCTTTCCCCGTTTAAATTCCCCCTCCCCTCAACGAGCCCATAAAAAGGATGCTGCATACACGCAAACAACATCTGAGACAGGGGACATCCCTGTCTCAAACCCCTCTCCATCCTTACAGGCCTTCCCAACCTACCATTAATTTGTACACGCACCATTGTGGACGAATACATTGTATCAACCCACCTCACCACTCCCATGCCAAAAACCGAGATGCAACAAACTAGCCCTCAGAAAATTCCTATCTACACAGTCGTATGCATTTCCCAATCAATGCCCAACAGCCCTCCCCCGCTGCAACCCTCCAAAAAAATCCCTAATGCGGCAGCCCATCTCTCATGCTTCTGCCCGGAATACCCATCTGCCCCTTATGAATAACCCACTAAACCTTCTTCATCCTATTTCCCAATATCTTCGCGAAAATCTTGTAGTCGGGAACATTAGCGAATAGCTCTGTACTCATCATACTCTTCCCTTCTTTTTC
>NW_026509905.1:0-14807 GCF_026875155.1 Cherax quadricarinatus | reverse complement strand
AAACCCACCAAACACCCCATTTTTCGTATAAAAATCACAAGGGATACCATCAATACCAGGCGATTTACCCATGCTCATCCCGTCCACTGCCACCCTAATCTCCTCCTCACTTATAGGCCCACCCAAACTCAATCGATCCTGGAGGCTGTGACAAGATCTACGTAGGTGAAACAGCAAGAAACCTCGACACCCGCCTCAATGAACACATATACGCATGTAGGAACGACAACTTAAACAACGCCTGTGTACAACACCGAAATTCCACCAATCATCTTATGAAATTCAGAGACGCCCAATTAGTGATAAAAGAAACTAATTTCCGCACACGCAAGTGCCTTGAATCAGCACTGATCGCTGTTTCGAATACAATTAAACAAAACAACGGCAGCTTCACCATCTCCGAAGTCTTAGCAAGAATCCTCCTGAAAACAGTAAACCCTGCCATCACATAGTCTCTCCGGTTACACTACACAAAGCACAGAGAGTAAACACTGAAACAAGCTGCCTCATTCCAGTTTATATTTGTCCAACCTATTTTTATGTTACCCAAGTAATAGCTTTTATATCCTTTTACTCATGTACGAATTAATTGCTCTACCATATTGTATTACTTTTGTCACTACCACTACTACTACTACTACTACTACCACTAGTGAACATCGAAATGGTACCTCACTAGTATTCACCTCACTCTGAGCCTTTATATACCCTCTGTGTCCATGTATTGTTTGTAATGGCTTGATAAAGCTCCTGGAGAGCGAAACGTTGCCACAATAAATGTCACATTAGTTGCACTTGTGTCCTTTTACTTTACACTAGATTACAGTTTACCCATTCGCCCATTGCGCCTAATGCCTCACAATTAACCCCAACACTTTTACCATTCTTCTCGTACCATGCATCCACATAACAACCCATACCCTCTGTAGATGAAAGCACCTGCCCCTGACGATATCCCGCCAATTGCTCCTGTACCCGCAAACTCATCACCTCTGTTGCCCTACGACGGGTCCCCTGCTCCCACAAGACATACGCCGACGGATGGTCCCCCCATAAGACCTCATCAAGGCCCCCTGCAACCCTTGCAGCATCAAAATTGCGATTTTGAATATCCCTAATCTGTTGTTTCAAACCCTCAATCTCACCCATCGGATATGCACCCCCCCCCTCCCATATAGCATTCCTGTAGTTGACCCTCAAGGTAATTTAAAATCCCATATTGAAACCGCCTCTCTTCCTTTCCCCTCTTCTGATAAAAATCCCTCACCTTTCCCTTACCGACCGAGTCCCACCACCCAATGACATCAACCCCCCCTCCATCAGCCCACCACCTTTTCCAAGTAGCACGCAAAAGATTCCCTCCCCTCCCCTGTTTTCAATAACCCAACATTCATCTTCCAGAAACCTCTGAAACGCTTCAGCAAACCCTCCCAATTTAAATCCACCAGAACCCCACGATGATCACCTCTCAACAGAGCCCCAAAAAACCCCGAAAAAAAAACCCTCCCCCTAGGCTCTACATCCTTACGTCGGACAACACAGTTCCAATCACCCCCTATAATTGTAATACCTGGCAGCGATCTGAAATGGTAGACAAGGACATCCCTAAAGAATCTATTTTTAACACCCATGTCCCCTTCTGCCGTCCCATACACCCCAATGAAACCCACCCGAACCCCTCCCCACATACCCTCGACCCTAACCACCCGCCCCTCCTCCCCTACCTCACACCTATGCAAAAGAAACGGGCTGGCTTCCTTAATTAATTGCACCACACCACCTTTCAGTCGTGTAGAGCAACCCACGTACACGTCATATCCGGTAATTGACAATTCACCTAAATATTTATAATTATGCTCCTACAAGAACACAAGATCTGGCACATATCTCCTCAAATAACCCTCCAGAACTTTACATTTGCCCACTGCCTTCAACCCATTAACATTTAAAGACACCTGAAGGCCGTAATGAGGGCTTTCCCTTAGACACCCTAACACACTTAGAACCCTGGCGAGAAACCCCACACTGCCCCCCACACTTCCCACCACCTTCCCCTTGCTCACGCTCTACATTCTTTAAACCACCTTTCTCTCTAGGCGTTAGATCATGCCAGGTTTTCTTCCCCGTCCTTTGCCCAGGCGACAAAACATCCTCACTATCAGAAATGACAGCTGTCCTCTTGCGAGAACCACGCTTCTCACGCTTCGCCTCCTCCTGGGCATCTTCCCTGTGGACCTCCACTGCCACACTCTGGACTCGCCCCTCATCACTCACAACCTTCTCATTGAGGCCACCCACCTCAGCCTCTACACTCACATCATCCAAGCCAGCATTGACCGAAACATCCAGTAAGCCGTCGAGGGCCTCCTGAATTGTAGCTTCCAAAACATGGTGTGCAATTGCAGACTCCTCACCACTCTTCGTCGACACCAAGCCTACGTCCTCGTCAAGTCCAGTGAGTGTCACACACTCAGGCAGCGACGCCTCCTCCCTTTCCACCTCCACACTCCACGCCTCCCGTGACAAAGGCTTACGTTGAGTTGCCGTTGCATAAGTCAGTTGGTCCGTAGTACCATCAGATCCCGCCTCAGCTTCAGGTTTCCCACGTCTCGTTGGACAAGTCGGTGCTATGTGGTCGTACGCCCCACACACATGGCACGTACGCCTCTGACCTGTGTATGTTACGTACACCTGAGTCCGGAAGGCCTCCATTCCCACATAAGATGGAATAGGATGCCTTAGGGACATTTTTAGGGAAAACGTCCCTTCAGGGAAGCCAACTAGTGGCCCATCTCGCCAACGTCCCAATGTCGCCATGTGGATCGTCCCATATCGTCCAAACACCTGCCGTAAATCACTTTCATCCGCCTCGAAAGGTACATTACGCACCTTGACCCAGGTGCAGAATCTTGATACGTCATGAAGACGGACACTAACGCCAGGGGTAACCGTCTTAACCACATCCTGATACTTGGCCACCATGTTGTCATATGTACTGCTCAGCCGGAACTTGACGAAAATGCGTGCCACACAATTCAGTGAGACTCCATAAAGATCTTCATTAGCGATGCCGTACGTATCCCGCAATATTGCCGTCAGCAACATGTGGGTATTCTGGGCAGTAAGCACGCCCCTCACTAATTCCAAACAGTGTTCACACGTCTGCGGCCACTCTCCGCCATGATGAAAATACTGTCACCTGCCACCAGGGGTCAGAGCGCAGTTCCAAGTACGTCCTCTCTACTCAAGAGTTGAGAGACGAATATGAAAACTGCGCAGAAAGCCAGATGATTCGGGAGCTACTGCGCAGCCTGTCCGCACGGCCCGAGAGCGATGTGGACAATGAAATTGAAATTAAAGGATATACACTTAGTTACACACCGATGTACACATCCTTATATGTATATATACTGATGAATATACACATTTCAGCGTATTTTACCTGTAGGCAGGAGAGTATAGTGAAGGGACCATTCTGTTGTAGCTGCTCCAACCACAGTAAGGGAAAATAAGCTTCGTCAAGCTCGGCTTCGAGGCTTCGAAGCTTCTCATGAACCCTTCGGATGAGTCGTTTCTTCACGGAGTTTTTAACATCTTCATGAACACGGAATTCATACACCGAGAGGTGTATGTTTCTCGATGTATACTCCGAGAATTTAATTCCAATTCTAGGTATATAGTTATTCCTGACTGGTGGGATATGGGTTTGTTGATAGAGTTTGAAGCCTATCGACTACACAAGGGTTGTGCGGTTTCCTATCCACAGCCAGACAAGAATTTTTCAATACCCAAAGAATTCAAAACAAATTCCTATCATAAATACTTGAGATATGCAGCTGTCAGGGTATATACCCGGTAGGTATACAGGTGACTTGTGGCCTGATAACCCTGTGTAGTAGATAGACTTTAAATAAAAAAAAGGCACAATACCGTGACTGGAACGATACACAAATAACCCGCACATGAAGAGAGAAGCTTACGACGACGTTTCGGTCCAAGTCGGACCGAAACGTCGCCGTAAGCTTCTCTCTTTTATGTGCGGGTTATTTGTGTATAGGCTTTAAACCCCACTAACCAACCAATCAGCCTTAATGACCCTCATCGAATAGACAGACTTGAAACCTCTTATTAAAAATATTAATAATTATAATTTATATTTCTACAAGTAGAGGCCTAGCTGACATCAATGACATACTACTTTATAGAAAGCCCTTTGTTATGCAGAGCATTTCGGGCAAATTTTGTTTTTATTTTATTTAAAACATTACAATACATTAAATAGATAAAAGAACATAGTATCAGTTCTTACCCAGAATTATAAATTACATTGTCAAAATACACACAGACGTTTAACTCTGTGCTGACACAAACTGTCCCTCATCCCCTTTACATTATATCCCATGTACCATTATAATTATTATAAACAAAGAAGCACCAAACCTACAATATGCATTTATTTTCCAATTTGTTAGTTATATGTTATTAATCCTTCATACATAAATGTACATAAACAAGTACATGTATAAAAAGAAACAACGCGAACTATAAGGAATGGTTCCAGTACTCAATCTACTGTGTTACACACAATGAGACATCATGACAGTATAACGCTTTCTTTAACTTACACAACCGTTACTCACCCACACCTGTGAGCAATTATAAGAATGAACAAAACAAAATTACAGTACCCCTCAAAAAGTATACTTTCATTGACCTGAATATACAAATAAACCCCGTTCTTCTGACCTTTAACATACACACAACACACACCTCACGATTATGACATTGTCCCCTCATACATTGAATATTAAACAACACATGCAATTTTACACTTTTGATTACAAGGAAAATGTGTGTACTGACTCGATTGCCATTACATCCTACACAACACCATTCACAACTCGCTACTGACGATCATATCATCCAATATAGACATTCTTCGTATGGAATCTAGATAATTCGGTGCACACGCCGACCACCCTGCTGGGTGAAGTGTGCTGCTCCCTGTTATCTCCCAGAAACCTAAAAGTAATAGACACTAATTCAACGCTCAAAAACAAGTGGCACGCTTTTACACAGAAATGTAGAATAAAACACCTAAATTCAGTACCTACATGACACAATAATGTTAACTACTAAATACAGCTAAAACACATACACCTCAACAGGCATTACACTTACAATATATATTATGCCAACAGTCACGTTACAGACATTTGTAATAATTATACTCTAAATCCAAAATATTATTATGATAATCAAAAAGAAGCGCTAAGCCACACGGGCTATACAGCGCTAAAACCAAAAACAATCCTGTAGATCAGCTTATATGTTGTTCAATTTCACAATGGATACTTATAAACAAATGATATTCCTCACCTTAATGTATATTTGGTAATCATCTTATGACTAAAATGCCACACTCTGTCACCCACCATATTCTCCTGTTCAAATATGCACTCACACACACGTGTATACATTTATAAATACATCTATGTATATTTCTGTACATATGCACACATATATATATACACACTCACGCACCTACATATTTATGTAAAAATACGTTTCCATCACTGCCCCATCATAGCAAAGGAAAAACAACCTAAATCAAACAATTGTGTCATACAAACAGCGTAATACACTTTCCCCTCAAGCACTCTTCATTATATTACTCAATATTATACGTACCTCACCTACATTCTTGCCCACTCACACCCACACGCCTCAGAACGGGAGGCTAGCCCGTTGCTTCCCATTGACCTACAAAGCCCATAAATCACACAGCCGAAAATTCCTATAACCCTCTGTAAATTCAGTGTTCCATCTCCTACCATATACTTCCCGATTGCGGCACTTAGATCTCTAAATTGTCGCTGCCAGCACCTTTATCCTTTCACCCGCTCCAACATCTCTCATTGCCCATGATGTGAACACAAAATCAGTTACCAGATATGCCACTGTGTTTTTAACCTGCGCTCCCACTCCATCAATATCTAAACTTAACACTCGCAATACCTGCAACCCACACCCTCCCATAAATCGAATTACCCTTCCAAACCATTCCCTGACCCTGCCTATGCATTCACAAAAATATACAACATGAAAAATGGTTTCTACTTCACCACACGCTCGACACTCCCCGCCTTCCCTGACTTTTCGATTAAATAAGACGATCCCAGACGGCAGAATCCCGTGTAAAAAACGATACATCACCTCTCGTACACCCGGACTAATGCGTAACTTCCGGAGACGTTCCCATATGTCGCGCCAGGCATACATCGGGTATGCTCCTTCCACAGGAGCCAACTCCAACCCTTCCCCTCCACTCTCTCGATTATGCGCAGCTTGACTCGATCTGGATCCCTCGCCACCATCAGAAATCTCAACATCGCCTCCCCTACTCGCAAATCCTTCCCCGTCCACCAACGTTTTATGTCCGCATGCACTTTCTCGATCCCCCCCCCCTTATTCCCACGCTCCCGCAGAAGACTCCGTTTCACGTAAATACTCATAATCCTTCGTTCCAGCGGTATGAGCCCCAGCCCTCCTTGGCCAATCGGCAAAGTAATTACCCCTCTGCTTAACCACTCACAGCCAGATCCCCAAATGAACCGATAAACCCTGCGCAACAATTTCGTGACCTCTCGGCGCATTAACGGATAGATGACCACCACATGCCATAATTTACTATATAATAGTACGTTTGTCGCAATGACTCTTTGGTGCAACATTAGATTTGCAGACCTCAATCCACCTAATCTTTTTAACACACTGTCCACGGCCCTCACCAAGTTCACCTCACGTGCCACCAATGGATCACAAACATACACAATCCCACATATCTTAAGCTGATCCACCTCGCTCCACCTCCCCCTCATGTCCCAATTCATTTGGCCCCAATTTCCCACTGCCATGAACTTAGTCTTCGTAGCATTAATTCTCATCCCTGTCGCCTCACCAAACACGTCCACTATTCCTTCCACCTGCTGCAGGTGGAAGGAACTTCAGGAGATAATATCTTATTACTACACTATCAATGAGATATACTAGGAATAAGGAAAGAGTACGTGTGTGTTAGCTAAAAAAAAAAAAATCATTCTCCTCCCTTTGTGCGTACATTCTTTTGTCCCCTTTTGGCATTTTTCTAGAATGGTTCATCTGACTGGCTTTGCTCCTTTTATTGCTGTAAAAATAAAAGGTTTTTGAACCCTGGCCATGACTGTGGGTATACAAATTTGTGTTCTTTTCCCCCAGGTACTACGATTGATTCGGTTCCCACCCTTTGACAAATTGGCAGAAGATATTCTGGACACGTTTTCAGAAATTTTTATGAACTTGTTTTAACTTCAATTTTTTTTGCTTTGTCTTAAAATTCGCATATCCCCTTGTTGAAATTCTCCGGGCCTAATGTTCTTTTGGGCCCCCAGGTCCAGGGTAAAACCTTATTTTTTTTGGGGTTTTTTTTGCAGTCTATCTTTCAGTTTTTTGGTCAAGGCAGGTCCCAGAAGTTTTCTTTTTAACATTGTTAAGGCTAGAAAAAGGTCCTACGAGCCTCCCTAGGTACCCACTGGCTTGTCGTAGAGGAACTTCAGTCTGGCATTCGCTTTTTTACTCACATTTCATTAATTTCCAAACATGCAGGGTAAAAGGGGGTTCCCAGAAAACTTTATGGGAAAAATTTAAAATGATGGGCTCCCAGGTTTAAATTATTTCCCCTTCTCGTTTATGTTTCGTCCCCAAAGAGTATGGCTTGTTTTCCAAAGGGTTTTGAAACTAGTTTTTGTCTACCAACCATTTACTGCATGACTCCCGTTTCTGTGTTTAATCATTAGCTATATCAGTAGGTCTTTACCTGGCATAACAGAGCACTGTCATCCATGCATAGGTTTGCACTTAACACTGATGGATGTCATTTAAAAATAACAAAGGAAAAATAAGAGACCCCGAAACTACCTTGGGGATTTACATGTTCGGGAGGGGCTCTGATTTGTTTTGTTGGGTTTAAATTTGTTTCCGTGTAAAGGGAGGACTTAAACCCGTCTACAGATCTTGCCCTAGCTTGAAGTTTTTACATAATATATTGTGATTGACAGTATCGAAGGCCCTTTTTCAAAAGGGTAAAATTCCCCTTCCCATGAGGTTCGTTCGACTTTTCTTTCTCATGTAAACCGTCAGATTAATTGGGAGGTTCGGTTGAGTTAGATCTTCTAAAACTTGATTGATAACTATGGAGAATGTTGTCGTCATTAAGGTACTTAACTACTTGACAGCACACCGCCCTCTCAAGAATTTTGGATATTACACTGAATATACTAACAGTATTAGTGGTGATGGACTAATTTATTATGTGAGCAATAGGGATTTACTATTCAGAAGCACCATCTTTTAGGAACTTTGACGGGATGTTATCAGGGCATGTGCTCTTAATTGGGTTTAACCTGCTTAATTCGTTTTGAACGAAGTCATGATATGCACTTGCTAGTTGACAACTGTTTGGGGTTATCCCTTAATTGGTATAGTATGTTTTAAACTTATCAGAGTCTGTGTTAAAGGTATTTGATGCAGCTGGTAGTTTACTTACTAGTGTTGATTCGACAGATGTGTAGTAGGAATTAAAACAATTTGCCACTTTAGTTGTTTCGTGGCATACCTCGTTATCGATATTTAGCACTATGTTCATATCTATACTCCAACTATTGTAGTTGCTGCCAGAGCATTCTGGGGTTATTCTTGTACTATTAAATATTTGAGCAGTAGTGCCTGCCTCTGTTCCTCATCCTTTGGAATTCATTTAGCGCTAAATTATCTTTTTAGCAACTGATCTCTGAATTTCACATTATCTAATATCTCAGTAGTCATCCAGGGTTCGGTTCTCCGTTTAATCCTAACCTCTTTAACTGGTGCAATATTATCAAAGATGGCAGTGAACATAGTTTTGAATTTTTCCCAGGCGTCATTTACGTCCGTGCAACTTGTTATCACTGTCCAAGCACTAATGTGTAGCCTATTTACCAGTGTAGCCTATTTACCAGTGTTTCATTTTTATTGTCCAGTGTAGGCCTATCCTTTCCCTAGTGATTTTCTTGGTGCAGCAAATGATGAAATGATCACTTAGACGCTAATGACGCCTGACTGACAATGTTCTCAGAACGGTTACAAAGTATGTGGTCAATTAGGGTGGCTGAGACCTGTGTGATCCGGGTTGTTTTATTAATTAGTTGAGTGTAACTATTTAAACCTAGAATTTGCTTATACTTTTTGCATAGCCCGCTATTTTGTTGCTGAAAACAGATATTGAAGTCTCATAATATTACTGTCTCGCAACTGTTCTCAAGTCCCGGCAAGACTCTGGAAAAGTCTTCTAATCATGGGTGGGAGGGTGGTAACTATTTCCTACTAAGATGGGTTTTGTCTTGGGAGGCAGCACTTCAAACCATAGAATCTCAAGTTTTTTGTCATTTAAATCAGGTCATGGGTAAGCTAAGTCATTTCTTATGTAGGCACATATCCCACCACCTTTTCTGTTCCTATCTAAGCGTTTTATATTATAACTTTCTATTTTGACCTCGTTGCCAGTCACCGTATCATCCAACCAGGATTCAGAGATGGATATAACTGCCACCCTAGTTCTGTTAGCTAGAATCCTAATCTCTGCCAATTTTGGAAAAAGTGATCTTGCGTTGACGTGATTAAAGTGAAGGCATGTTTTCACAAAACAATTATAATCATCAGTATATGGCAATGGGTCATTTGTATTAAAATTAGGTAAATCAAATTCGTCACTGCTCTAAGGTAACTGTGCCAAAGTGCATTTGTTACAAACTAAATGAATTCTGGCACTTTACCACAATGGAACACACATCCATTATGCACCCACCCCTTACACGTTTTACATAATGTGCATTTACTGTTCTTTATAGGACCTTAGTACAGTGTATACATATTTCTGGCTGTGTTTGAGATAATAAGAATGGCTGTATTGACTCACATTGACTTATGTATGCATTATATAGAGTTAAGGTTATCATTCCAAGCTACTAGACCAACATGATCACCGTCACTTATCTGCCTGTTTTGTCCCTGCACAAGAGCTTGAGGTCCTGGATTAGTTTGGATATCGCCACTTAACTGTACCACTACAACAGCTGTGCACCACTGTTTGTGTTTGGGTATGCAGTGTTGCCATACCTTGCTGCGATTGTGGCATTTTACGTGTCTAGTAGGATGGCAACTGTTGTGTTTTCACTGTCCAGGGTATGACCCCCATTCGCCTTTTCCAGTACCCATGACTGATTTCCTTCTTCACAGAACTGAAGGATAAAGACTTACATAATTATGGCAGCCGGCCATTTTCACTTTTCACTGTTTTCATTATACACAACAATAATTTTTCTTATTTTTTTTTATTTTCTTCCAGTTTCCTAGCAATGGCCTAGTAGCTACTCTAACAATTACCACTGATTACTAGTAAATTTCCTGATATCTTCCTTCACAAACCCTTTTCACTCCTCATTTATCCCTTTCTTCACACACCCCCTTCACTTATCTCCTTATTTCACACCATCTTTCACTCCTCCCTCCACAATCCAGCTTCACCTATCACACTTCTAACTCACGTCCATCCCAGCTCTGAAGTAAAGTACTGGTTACTCTGATACAGAATTTGCAGGTTCAAGTCCTGCTGTGGACGTAGAGATAAGGTTTGTAAATAATTTCGCCTGTTTGCGAATTGTTAAGCATTTCTAATCTGTTTTGTTCTCTACTGCATGTGGCAGGATTTGATGAAATAATTTTCAAAACGAGCTTAGTGCCCGGTGTATGGGGAAAACATCGTCTGGCTCCCCCCAGATGACCCTACTTTCCGGGTCTAGCTCGTGGTAAAATACTGGTTTCTCTGATACAGTTTGCAAAATTCGAGTCCTGCTGTAGACGTAGAACAAGTTTATAATAATTTCTCCTTTTCGAATTAAGCTATATATATTATATATAATATATATATATAATAATTATAATATATATATATTATAAAATAATATTTTTATTTATTTTTTTTTTTTATTTTACACCGGCCGATTCCCACCAAGGAGGGGGCCCGAAAAAGAAAAAAATTTCACCATCATTCACCCATCACTGTCTTGCCAGAAGGGTGCTTTACACTACAGTTTTTAAAAATGCAACATTAAAAACCCCTCCCTTTAGAGTGCAGGCACTGTCTTCCCCTTCCAGGACTCAAGTCCGGCCCGGTTTCCCTGAATCCCTTCATAAAAAGTTCTTTTCTCACACTCCAACGCACGTCAAGTATTAAAAACCTTTGTCTCCATTCACTCCTAAAAACACGCTCACGGGGTGGGAAGTCCAAGCCCCCGCACACAAAAAACCTCCTTTACCCCCCCCCCTCCCAACCCTTCCTAGGCCGACCCCCACCCCGCCTTTTCCCTTTCCCCTACAGACTATACCTCTTGAAGTATTTGTTCGCTCCATTCTCTCTACGTCCGAACCACCTCAACAACCCTTCCTCAGCCCTCTGGACAACAGTTTTGGTAATCCCGCACCTCCTCCTAACTTCCAAACTACGAATTTTTCTGCATTTATTCACACCACACATTGCCCTCAGACATGACATCTCCACTGGCCTCCAGCCTTCTCCTCGCTGAACATTCATCACCACGCTTCACACCCATAAAAGAGCGTTGGTAAAACTATATCTCATACATTCCCCTCTTTGCCTCCAAGGACAAGTTCTTTGTTTCCACAGACTCCTAAGTGCACCACTCATCTTTTTCCCTCATCAATTCTAGATTCACCTCATCTTTCATAGACCCATCCGCTGACACGTCCACTCCCAAATATCTGAATACGTTTACCTCCTCCACACTCTTCCCTCCAATTGATATTCAATCTTTCATCACCTAATCTTTTTGTTATCCTCATAACCTTACCTTTCCTGTATTCACCTTTAATTTTCTTTTTTTTGCACACCTACCAAATTATCCACCAATCTCTGCAACTTCTCTTCAGAATCTCCCAAGAGCACGTGTCATCAGCAAAAAAGCAGCTGTGCAACTCCACTTTGGTTTTGGATTCTTTATCTTTTAAAATCCACGCCTCTTGCCAAAACCCTCGCATTTACTTCTCTTAACCCCATCTACAAATATATTAAACAACCCGGTGACATCACACATCCTTGTCTAAGGCCTACTTTTACTGGGAAAAAAATTTCCCTCTTTCCTACATACTCTAACTTGAGCCTCACTATCCTCGTTAAAAAATCTTCACTGCTTTCAGTAACCTACCTCCCCACACCATTTCACTTGCAACATCTGCCACATTGCCCCCCTATCCACCCTGTCATACGCCTTTTCCCAAATCCATAAATGCCACAAAGACCCCTTTAGCCTTATCTAAATACTGTTCACTTATATGTTTCACTGGTAAACACCTGGTCCACACACCCCCTACCTTTCCTAAAGCCTCCTTGTTCATCTGCTATCCCATTCTCCGTCTTACTCTTAATTCTTTCAATTATAACTCTCCATACACTTACCAGGTACACTCAACAGACTTTCCCCCTATAATTTTTGCACTCTCTTTTATCCCCCTTTGCCTTTATACAAAGGAACTATGCATGCTCTCTGCCAATCCCTAGGTACCTTACCCTCTTCCATACATTTATTAAACAATTGCACCAACCACTCCAAAAACTATACCCCCACCTGCTTTTAACATTTCTATCTTTATCCATCAATCCCGGCTGCCTTACCCCCCTCATTTTACCTACTCCCTCACGAACTTCCCCACACTCACAACTGGCTCTTCCTCACTCCTACAAGATGTTATTCCTCCTTGCCCTATACACGAAATCACAGCTTCCCTATCTTCATCAACATTTAAAAAATTCCTCAAAATATTCCTTCCATCTTCCCAATACCTCTAATCTCCATTTAATAACTCTCCTCTCCTATTTTTAACTGACAAATCCATTTGTTCTCTAGGCTTTCTTAACTTGTTAATCTCACTCCAAAACTTTTTCTTATTTTCAACAAAATTTGTTGATAACATCTCACCCACTCTCTCATTTGCTCTCTTTTTACATTGCTTCACCACTCTCTTACCTCTTCTTTTTCTCCATATACTCTTCCCTCCTTGCATCACTTCTACTTTGTAAAAACTTCTCATATGCTAACTTTTTCTCCCTTACTACTCTCTTTACATCATCATTCACCAATCGCTCCTCTTCCCTCCTGCACCCACTTTCCTGTAACCACAAACTTCTGCTGAACACTCTAACACTACATTTTTTTAAAACCCACCCATACCTCTTCGACCCCATTACCTATGCTCTCATTAGCCCATCTATCCCCAATAAACTGTTTATTTTCTTACCCTAACTGCCTCCTCTTTTAGTTTATAAACCTTTACCTCTCTCTTCCCTGATGTTCTATTCTCCTTGTATCCCATTACCTTTTACTCTCAGTGTAGCTACAACTAGAAAGTGATCTGATATATCTGTGGCCCTCTATAAACATGTACATCCTGAAGTCTACTCAACAGTCTTTTATCTACCAATACATAATCCAACAAACTACTGTCATTTCGCCCTACATCATATCGTGTATACTATTTATCCTCTTTTTCTTAAAATATGTATTACCTATAACTAAACCCCTTTCTATACAAAGTTCAATCAAAGGGCTCCCATTATCATTTACACCTGGCACCCCAAACTTACCTACCACACCCTCTCTAAAAGTTTCTCCTACTTTAGCATTCAAGTCCCCTACACAATTACTCTCTCACTTGGTTCAAGGCTCCTATACATTCACTTAACATCTCCCAAAAATCTCTCTCTCTCCTCTGCATTCCTCTCTTCTCCAGGTGCATACACGCTTATTATGACCCACTTCTCGCATCCAACCTTTACTTTAATCCACATAATTCTTGAATTTACACATTCATATTCTCTTTTCTCCTTCCATAACTGATCATTTAACATTACTGCTACCCCTTCCTTTGCTCTAACTCTCTCAGATACTCCAGATTTAATCCCATTTATTTCCCCCCACTGAAACTCTCCTACCCCCTTCAGCTTTGTTTCGCTTAGGGCCAGGACATCCAACTTCTTTTCATTCATAACATCAGCAATCATCTGTTTCTTGTCATCCGCACTACATCCACGCACATTTAAGCAACCCAGTTTTATAAAGTTTTTCTTCTTCTCTTTTTTAGTAATTGTATACAGGAGAAGGGGTTACTAGCCCATTGCTCCCGGCATTTTAGTCGCTAAGGTTCGTAGGTTCGAGTCTCCTTCAGCCAGAGATCAGTGTTTGTGTATATTTCGCATTGCTCTCGCGAATTCCTTGCATAATATATATATATATATAATATATATATATATATATATATATTATATATATATATATGTGTATATATATATATATATATATATATATATATATATATATATATATATATATATATATATATATATTATATATATATATATGTCGTGCCGAATAGGCAGAACTTGCGATCTTGGCTTAAATAGCAACGTTCATCTTGCCATATAGGACAAGTGAAAATTTGTGTATGCAATAATTTCGCCAAAATCATTCTGAACCTAACGAAAAAAATGTATTTGATTGCGTTTGTTTAGTACTAAATTATTGTAAATGTATTTAAAATATATTTAGTTGGGTAAGGCTAAAATAAATTGTTCTTGTTATAATAAGGTTAGGTAAGTTTTTAAGATTCTTTTGGAGCAAAAAATTTCAAATTTTACATTAACATTAATGAAAAAAAAATAT
>NW_026509904.1:20000-40020 GCF_026875155.1 Cherax quadricarinatus | reverse complement strand
GTTGGGGAACTTAAAGGGGGTTTTTAGAAAAACCACCTTGTCAGAAAAGGGGACATCATTCAATGTAGATAAATGCAAGGTTCTGAAGCTCGGGAATGTCGATAACCCTAGCACTTATAAGTTAAATAATGTAGAACTTAGCCATATAGATTGCGAAAAGGACTTGGGGGTTATGGTAAGCAGCAACCTTAAACCAAGACAGCAATGAACATTAAAATGGTATAAAATACCAACAGGTTGTTAGGTAAGACACATATGCAACAGTTAGGTATCTTTATTTCGAAACGTTTCGCCTACACAGTAGGCTTCTTCAGTCGAGTACAGAAAAGTTGATAGAAGCAGAAGAGACTTGAAGACAATGTAATCAGTCCATCACCCTTAAAGTTTTGAGGTGGTCAGTCCCTCAGTCTGGAGAAGAGCATTGTTCCGTAGCCTGAAACAATATGGAGTTGAAGTGACAGGATGGAGCCTTATATAGCGCCAGGAGGTGAGACGTAGGTCACTTTGGGAGGTCAGGTCCCTCTCAAATCCAGCCGTTCTCACTAGTAGAGGTTGTCGAAGTTGATTTCAGGTCTCTACCAAGATACCCTTGTGTTGCAGTGTCTGACAGATTGAACATTAAAATGGTATAAAATACCGACAGGTATTTTCAAGTCTCTTCTGCTTCTATCAACTTTTCTGTACTCGACTGAAGAAGCCTACTGTGTAGGCGAAACGTTTCGAAATAAAGATACCTAACTGTTGCATATGTGTCTTACCTAACAACCTGTCGGTATTTTATACCATTTTAATGTTCAATCTGTCAGACACTGCAACACAAGGGTATCTTGGTACAGACCTGAAATCAACTTCGACAACCTCTACTAGTGAGAACGGCTGGATTTGAGAGGGACCTGACCTCCCAAAGTGACCTACGTCTCACCTCCTGGCGCTATATAAGGCTCCATCCTGTCACTTCAACTCCATATTGTTTCAGACTACGGAACAATGCTCTTCTCCAGACTGAGGGACTAAGCTCTGTGAAGACCTGTTTGCACGCTCTCTACGAATTGAAGCAAGATGCTCTCCATCTAGCAACTTTACCAACAGCTTAAGGAAGAATTGAGGATGGCGAAGATGGAGATTCGGCGACTGACCGAGGAAAACAAGAAGATTCGTAGTAGTCCTGTTTTGAGTCCTCAGGTCAAGAAAGGAAACTGGTCAGTGGCTGGACAGCAGGGAACGAAGTTGACGATCAAGAAGACGAATGGAAAGGTAGAAACGATTAAGAAGAAAGAGACTGCCGTGGAAACTGTTGAGGAAACATCTAATACATTCTCAGTGCTACCCGACGAATGTGAGTCGACTACTGGGAACGTCACGATGAACGACATCAAGGAAGGTAAGAATATTGTTTTTGTTGGGGATAGCCAAGTTAGGTATATGGATAGGGCATTCTGCTTGAAGGACAGGAGTAGGAGACAGAGGGTTTGCTTTTCTGGGGCAGGGATGGAGGATATTGTTAGCTGTCTGGATGACATCATGAGAGGTAATGGGAGCAATCCTATTATCTGTCTCAGTGCTGGAGGCAACGATGTTGGCAGAAGTAGGAGTGAAGACCTGATTAGGAGTTACAGGTCAGCAACACAAATAATTAGTAGGAAGGGTGGGAACCCTGTCATATGTGGTATTTTGCCAAGGAGAGGAGTTGGAAATGAATGGTTGTCCAGGGGAATTGGTGTCAATTGCTGGCTGGACAAATGCTGTAAGGAAAATGCGGTAACTTCTTGACAACTGGGACCTCTTCTATGGCAGAAAAATGCCCTGTATGCCAGGGATGGGGTTCACTTATCTAGGCTGGGGTGGGAGCACTGGCAACTGCAGTGGAGGGAGCTGTTAGGACTTTAATCTAGGAATAGTTAGTGGTATGGTTTTGGCAGGAAAACAGTGAAAGTCCCAGTGTAATAATATTATGAGTTCTAGGGGAACTAGTAATAAGCAGAATGAGGTAGATATTAAAAAAGCCAGTGACATTGGGTGATAAGGACAATAATAGGTTAGTAGAAAAAAGAAATGAGCAGGAAGGGTAAAGAGAAAAGGAGAGTCTTTCAATTTTTTATTATGCTAATAGCCGTAGTGCTAGGAAAAGAGGACGAGTTGAGATTGTTGCTTGTGCAGGTAACATTGATGTATTTGCCATAAGTGAGACGTGGTTTAATTTCAAAAAGTCGGAACATGCCTGCAGAATGTCACATTCAGGGTTTTAAATTGTTTCCAAGTAGATAGAAGTATGGGGGGAAGGGGGGTGGGTGGCATTGTATGTCCGAGATCGCTTGAACTGTTGCATAAAAACGGGTATTAAGTCTGAAGGAACACATACAAGTCTGTTTGGATAGAATTTTCAGAGGGGCATGAAAGCTGATTTTAGGAGTGATGTACAGTCCCCCCAAACTTAGATAGAGACCAAGGAGACTACTATGCGAGGAATTGTTAGGGCCACAAGGCACGATAATGTAGTAATTCTAGGGACTTTAAAATTTAGTCATATTGATTGGAATTTCTTGACTGGGAATTTTAAAATCTACGACTTCTTAGAAGTAGTTCAGGATTGTTTTTTGAAGCAGTTTGTGACAGAACCTACAAGGGGAAATAACCTGCTTGACTTAGTTCTGGCAAACAATGAATCCCCTTTTTAATAATTTAGAAATTTCAGAGGAACTGGGGGGCTAGCATTGAATGGAAGTCGATAGTAGCGATAACTCAGTAACAGTCCCAGATTTTCGCTTAGCAGATTACGATGGGCTTAGAGAACACTTATCATCTGTTGACTGGGGTAACGAAGAGAGCTATCAATATGACAGTTTTTTTGAAAAACCCATTTCATGCTGCTCAAAGAAACGTTTATTCCATAAAAAAGAAATTAGATCAAATAAGAAATGACCCAAAATGGTCGAATAATAGGCACAAAAAATCTTTCTAGGGCATAAGAAAGGTATTTATAGGCGTATCAAAAGAAGTGAGGGTCATCTTATGAATCAGTTTTATTGACATTATGAGGGACATTTAAAAAGGGGATAAGAAAAGCTAAAAGGGACTACGAAATTAAAGTTTGCTAGGGATTCTGAAACTAACCCAAAAAGTTTTTTCCAGGTCTATAGAACAAAAGTTAGAGATAAGATAGGTCCCCTTAAAAATAACTATGGGCATCTTACTGACAAAGAGAATGAAATGTGCTCGATTTTAAATAATTATTTTCTCTCGGTTTTTACACAGGAAGACACTAACAGTATTCCAGTAATTAATTTTTATAGTGGACTACAAGAAGATAAAATATGTAACATCACAGTCACTAGTGAAATGGTTGTGAAGCACATAGACAGACTGAAGCAAAATAAGTCGCCGGGTCCTGATGAGGTTTTTTCAAGGGTTCTTAAGGAATGCAAAATGGAACTCTGTGAACCATTAACTAATATTTTTAATTTATCTCTTCAAACAGGTGTAGTGTCTGATATGTGGAAGAAGGCTAATGTAATTCCTATTTTTAAAACAGGGGACAAGTCGTTACCGTCAAATTACCGCCCAATAAGCCTGACCTCAATTGTAGGCAAATTACTAGAGTCAATTATAGCTGAGATTATAAGAAGCCATCTCGATAAGCATAGCATGATTAATGATACTCAGCATGGATTCACAAGAGGCCGGTCTAATCTAACTAATTTATTAACTTGCTTCAGTAAAGCTTTTGAGGCTGTTGACCACGATAAAGAATTTGATATTATTTACTTAGATTTTAGTAAGGCTTTTGATAGAGTTCCGCACCAAACACTGTTAAAGAAAGTGGCAGCTCATGGCTCACAGACAGGAAGCAGAGAGTGTCCATAAATGGGGTTAAATCCGAGAGGGGATCTGTAACAAGTGGCGTTCCACAGTCTTGGGCCCGTTGTTGTTTATAATATATATCAACGACCTTGATGAAGGAATTACTAGTGATATGAGCAAATTCGCCGATGACACAAAGATAGGTAGGATAATTGATTCAAACGTAGACGTTAGGGAACTTCAGGAGGATTTAAACAAACTATATTCTTGGTCAGAAAAGTGGCAGATGCAGTTCAATGTAGATAAATGCATGGTTCTGAAGCTCGGAAGTGTCCATAACCCTAGCACTTATAAGTTAAATGATGTTGAACTTAGTCATACAGATTGCGAAAAGGACTTGGGGGTTATGGTGAGCAGCAACCTTAAAGCAAGACAGCAGTGCCTAAGCGTACGTAATAAGGCAAATAGATTACTGGGATTTATATCAAGAAGTGTAAGCAACAGAAGTCCAGGGGTTGTACTGCAGCTTTATACATCATTAGTAAGGCCTCACCTAGATTATGCAGCTCAATTCTGGTCTCCATATTACAGAATGGACATAAATTCGTTAGAAAACATTCAGCGTAGGATGACTAAATTAATACATAGCATTAGAAATCTTCCTTATGAAGAAAGATTGAAGACTCTTAAGTTACATTCACTTGTTAGACGAAGAATGAGGGGAGACCTGATTGAAGTGTATAAGTGGAAGATAGGTATAAATAACAGGGGATATTAATAAGGTCTTGAGGATATCTCTCCAAGAGAGAACCCGCAGTAATGGATTTAAATTAGATAAGTTTAGATTTAGAAAGGACACGTTAGTGATGACGTGTACTTAGTCAGTGGTGACGTGTACTTAGCTCTGTGAAGACCTGTTTGTGTGCTCTCTGTGAATCTGAACCAGGATGCCCTCTCTTGAGCAACTTTACCAGCAGCTGAGAGAGGAGCTCAGAGTTGCTAAGCTGGAGATACGGCGATTAACGGAAGAGAACAAGAGGATTCGTAGTAATCCTCCTGTTGTGAGTCCCCAGGTTAAGAGGGGAGCTTGGTCAGTGGCCGGGCAACATGGAACCAGGCTGAGGATCAAGAAAACGGTTGGAGAGGCAGAAACAACGAGAAACCAGAAGACTACCGTGGAAACTTCCAACTCATTCTCCGTGCTACCTGACGAATGTGAGTGTTCTACTGGGAATGCCACAACGAGCACCAAGGAAGCATTGGCAGACGTGAGTGAGACATCCCTAGAAACCCCAACGAAGACCATAGAGAACGTCTTGACGAATTCCACAAGTGGTGTAATGCTACCTGACGAATGTGAGTCGACTACTGGGAGCATCACGAAAGACGACGCCAAGGAAGGTAAAAACATTGTTGTTGTTGGGGATAGCCAAGTTAGGTACATGGATAGGGCATTCTGCTTGAAGGATAGGAGTAGGAGGCAGAGAGTGTGTTTTCCTGGGGCTGGGATGAAGGATATTGTTAGCCGTCTGGATGACATCATGAGAGGTAATGGGAGCAATCCTATTATCTGTCTCAATGCTGGAGGCAACGATGTTGGCAGACGTAGGAGTGAGGACCTGATTAGCAGGTATAGGTCAGCAATAGAGATAATTAGGAGGAAGGGTGGGAAACCTATCATATGCGGCATTTTGCCAAGGAGAGGAGTTGGAAATGAATGGTTGTCCAGAGCAATTGGAGTCAATTGCTGGCTGGACAAATACTGTAAGGAAAATGCGGTAACATTCATAGACAACTGGGACCTCTTCTATAGCAGAAATGACATGTATGCCAGGGATGGGATTCACTTATCTAGGTATGGGGTGGGAGCACTGGCCAACGCAGTGGAGGGAGCTGTTAGGTCTTTAAACTAGGAATAGTTAGTGGTATGGGTTTTGGCGGGAAAACTGTGAAGTCGCAGGGTAGTAATATGAGTACTAGGAGAACTAGTAATGGGAAAAATGAGGTGGTTTTTGGGAAAGCCAGGGCACAATTTTGGACAAGGCCCAGAAATTGGGTTTTGGGGGAAAATAATAAAAAAGGAGCAAAAGGGTAAAAAGAGGAGGGTTTTTTTAAATTTATTTTTTTAACCAAATGTCCAGTGCTAGGAATAAATGGACGAGTTGAACTAGTTGCTATTTGCGGGAAAACATTGATGTATTTGCCATTACTGAGACGTTTTTTAAATTTTCCAAAAAGTGGGGATATTGCCTGCAGAATGCAAAATTCGGGGTTTTAAAAATTTTTCCCAAAGTAGTAGAAGTGTCGGGAAGGGGGTGGGGTGACATTGTATTTCGAGATCGTTTAAACGTTGCAAAAAAGGGGTTTATTAAGTCTGAAGAAAACACATCAGAGTCTGTTTGGATAGAATTTTCAGAGGGGGCATAAAAAAATTAATTTTAGGTGTGATATACGGGCCCCCCCCAAATTAGATAGGGACCGGGGAAAAGACTATAGGGAGGAAATTGTTGGGGCCACAAGCACATAATGTATAAACTGGGAGACTTTAAAAACTTTAGCCTATTGTTTGGAATTTCTTGACGGGGAAAATTTAAAGAATCAACGACTTCTTAGAAGTAGTTCGGGAAATTGTTTTTTAAGCAGTTTGTGATTTGAACCTACAAGGGGTAAAACCTGCTTAAATTAGTTCTGGAAAACAATAAACCCCTTGTTTTTAATTTAGAAGTTTCAAGGAACGGGGTTGCTAGTACCACAAAAAATTACTTTTAGCATTGAATGGAAGTACGATAGTAGCGATAACTCAGAAAACAGTCCCAGATTTTCCCCTTAGCAGATTCCCTTATCATCGGGTTGACTGGGGGTAACGAAGAGAAAAAATCAATAGGGAATTTTTTTTGAACACAAACATGCTGCTCAAAAACGTTTATCCCAAATAAAAAAATTTAGTCAAATGGGAAAGGGACCCAAAAGGGGAGGGAGTAATGGGCCAAAAAACTACTAGGGCATAAAAAAGGAATTTATAGGCGTTTCAAAAGAGGCGGGGGTCATCTTATAAATCTGTATATTGTCATTAAAGGGGAAACTTTAAAAAAGGGGGATAAGAAAAGCAAAAAGGGGGGATATGAAATTAAAGTTCTGGGGAAATTCAAAAAACAAACCCCAAAAAATTTTTTTTCCAGGTAATAAAACAAAAGCCCGAGATAAGATAGGTCCCCCTTGAAAATAACTAGGGGGCCATTTTTACTGACAAAGAGAATGAAATTGCTCGATTTTAAATAATTATTTCTCCCCCTTTTTTTTTACACGGGAAGACAAAAATAATATTCCGGAAAATTAATTTTTATAGGGGGGCCCGAAAAAAGAAAAATTTTATGTAACTCGCAGCCCACTAGTAAAATTTGGTTGTGAAGAAATTTAAAAACCGACTAAAGCAAAAAAAATTCCCCGGGGTTTTCCTAAATGAGGATTTTTAAAGGGTTTTTAAAGGGGAATGCAAAATGGAACTCTGTGAACCATTAACTAATATTTTTAATTTTCTCTTAAAAACGGGTTTGAAAGGTCTGATATGTGGAAAGGGCAAAATGTAATTCCTTTTTTTAAACAGGGGGAAACAAGTCGTTACCGTAAAATTTTAAATCCCCAAATAACCCTGACCTCAATTAAGGCAAATTACTAAGTCAATTATAGCTCAGATTATAAGAAGCCTCTCGATAAGCTTAGTTTGGGACAAAATAAATACCCAGCATGGATTCACAAGAGGCCGGTTTTGTCAAAACTAATTTTTTAAATTTTTCTTCGGGTAAACCCTTTTGAGGCTTTTGGGACCACGATAAAGTTTTGATATTGTTTACTTAGTTTTTTAGTAAGGCATTTGATAGATTTCCCGCACCAAAGACTTTTTAAAAAAGTCAGCTCTTTGGCATTGGGGGGGGGTGTTCTCGTGGATCGAATAAAGGGCTCATAAAAGGGAAGCAGAGAGGGGTCCATAAAAGGGGGTTAAATCCGAGTGGGGATCAAAAAACGAGGGGCGTTCCACGGGGATCATTTTGGGGCCCGTTTTTTGTTAAATAATATATATCAATAAACCTTGTTTAAAGGAATTACTATGATATGGGGAAAAATTTCGCCGATGACCAAAAGGATATGTAGGATAATTGATTCAAACGTAGATGTTAGGGAATTTCCGGGGGAAATTTAAAAAAAACTCTACTCGGGTCAGAAAAAAAGTGGCAGATGCATTTCCCTGTAGATAAATGAAAAGGTTCTGAAGCCCGGGAGTCCCCAAAAAACCCAACACTTTTAAGTTAAATAATGTAGAACTTAGCCATACGATTGCAAAAAGGGAAATTTTGGGGGTTATGGTAAGCAGAAAACCTTTAAAAAACCAAGAAGCAATGAACTTTAAAATGGTATAAAAAAACCAAAGGTTGTTAGGTAAGAACTTTGGGCAACGTTAGGTATCTTTTTTTTCAAAAAGGGTTTGCCTACACATAGGTTCTTCAGTGGTAAAAAAAATTTGATAGGAGCAAAAGGGAACACTTGAAGAAAAATGAAAATCAGCCCCCATCCCCCTTAAATTTTGAGGGGGTTTCCATCCCTCAGTCGGGAGAAGAGCATTGTTCTGTAGCCGGAAACAAAAAGGGGAGTTGAAGTGACAGGAGGGGACCCTTATATAGGCCGGGGAGGGAGACGTAGGTCATTTTGGGAGGTCAGGTCCCTCTAAAATCCGGGCCTTTCCATAGTAGAGGTTTCAAGTTGATTTCGGGTTTCTGTCCCAAAGGGATACCCTTTTTTTTGCATGTTGACAAAAGGGAAACATTAAAATGGTATAAAAAAAAAAAAAAAAAAAAACCCCAAAAAAAAAAGAAATTTTTAAACCCTTCGGGCTTCTAAAAATTTTTCCCTGTACTCGACTGAAAAAGTTATGTGGGGTTTAAAAACCCTTTCCCGGAAAATTTAAAGATACCTAACGGGTTGCATATGTGTCTTCCCTAAAAACCCTGTCGGTATTTTATCCTTTTTTTAATTTTTCAATCTGTCAGACACTGAAAACAAAAGGGGACCCTTGGTACAGACCTAAAAATAAAATTTCGACAACCTCTACAGTGAAAAAGGCTGGTTTTTTAGAGGGCCCTTGACCCCCCAAAGTGACCAACATTTCACCCCTGGAGCTATATAAGGTTTCCCTTCCTGTCGTTCAACTCGTAAAGACACCCCCAACTCATTCTTGGACCACAGCTCCATAAACGAACGATCTCGCCTCTCTAATTCCCCGTTTGAGTGTGACTACCCTCAGATTTGGGGGTTAAAAACCTTCGTCTTCACCTTCAGGATTGGGGGCGCGGGGGTTCCCTACCCAAGGGCAGGAAGCCCCCCCTCTGCACCTTTGCTATCTGAAACCCTCCAGCCCCGGGATGTATGTGTATTTCTACACGTTTATACAGCCAGTTTTTCCCTCTCCTCGCCGTTTTTTCTGAAGTCCTACGCCTCACCTGTATGTGAAGTTTTCTCCCCAAAACAGCTAGTGTTGGCCCCCCCCTCCCCGCTCCCAGCCAAAAGGTTGCCCTCTTCCACCGAGTGGTGGTTACTGGCCCTCGTTTTCCCCCCATCGGGGGTTTTGGGTGCGCCGGTGGCTCCCCCCCCCAAGGGGCCCGGGAAGCTTCCCCTGCCTCCATTTGCTGTGAAGTTTCCACCCTCAACCTTTACGTGGGGTCTTCCCCCCTTTAAAACCAGTTCAGGGCATCAGTCCCCAAAAAGCAACACCCTCCCCTCCTCAGTGCCCCAGTGCCTCCAAAAGAAAAGACCCCACAAGAAATTTTTAAGTTAGAGCCAGGCAAGTACGTGTGTCTATTCAAAAGTACTTGCCTAGAAAAATTTTTTCCCCACGGGTTTTTGGCCCCCACACAATTTTCCCGTTGCCTGCAATGCCCCCCCACCTCCTTTCCCCTTCCCCACTCCTCTACCCCAAACCCCTCCCTTTTACCCCCGTCACTCCTGCTTCTAAGGCCTACCCTGGCCCCGCCTCTTCCAAGCCCAATTCTTTCCGCTTAACCTCAAATATTTTAAATCTGATCATGCCACTATCGTCCGGGAAAATTTTTTACTGAAACCAGATCACGGCGCTCCTCACCATAAAAATTTTTTAAAACCAACTCTGGATTAAAAATTTCTTCTTGACATCATTCTTACAAAAAACGTACACCTCAACCGAACCAGAAAAAAATTTCCCAAAAATGCAGGTTCACTATTTTTGGACTCCTGAGCACCCCCGCCAAATGACAGTGATCCCCAAAAACACAAAGACTATTCTCTCCTGATGCCTTGCACGACAAAGAAGACTTAATCAAAGACATTAGTACTAAAAAACAAAGTTCTGTTGACGATATTTATAAAAACTAAAAAACTCAAACCATCCTCAAAAATGCTGAAAAACCTCCTTCTGACGCCTTTTACACTTTAAAATAAAGGGAAATCCTTCCCAAGACCATCCGTTTTTTCCCCCAAAAACACCCTCTTCACTCCAAAACTTTCACCCATCAAAACCAATGTCTAAATGCTAAAAATTTTCGGCCACGACAAAATCTCTCACTTCCACACAAACCTGCCCCCAAAAATTTTCAAAAACGGGCCATTCGGGAACATTTGAAAACCCCCCTTTTTTAAATTTTCTAAGGGCGGTGGGTCACAAAATTTTCAGTTGCAAATTCCTCCCCTTTTACTGGAAAAGACTTTTCCTCCCCCCCAGAGAAACCCAAACCTCCCTCCCTCCCCAACCCCTTCCCGCACCCCCCCTCCTAAAATTTACCTTCCACCCCTCCCCCCAATGCCGGGGTTACCCACGCATTTGGGTTTTAAAACCCCCCCAATTTCGACACATTCCCAAACACCAAACCCCAGAAAAACAAAAAACCCCCTCCTTTTTCCCCTACCCCCCACACTAACTAAAAAAACTAAACTGCCAACTCGCCACTGTGCCCACTCTGTGTTTGGTAATCTCTCAAGCCTACCAATCAGATACTTACATTGTAGGGGCCCCTTTGGGCGGGCCTCTACAAGCTGAAACATGCCTCTCAACGCCCCCAACAACACCTCACAAATCCCTAATACGTCCTCTGATAACTTCTCCCCCTCTGCCCTCTCTTTTTTTGCAGCAAAAAAACTTATTTAAACTGGCGGTCCCCCCCCAGAAAAGGCGCTGCTTAAAGTCAGAATGGGGGGGGACTTCCAAAAGGCGAGTCTCTCTATGCCCAGTTAGACGCCCCTTTCGTGAACTGTACGGGAAGAGGCTCAGGAAGACGGGATAGACAAAACTTGAACACGCCCATGAACTACTGGCCCTCTCCCCCTTTGACGAAGACTTTCGCAGACCCACAAACCAACACAACCTTTTCTACCCCTTGCATGATCCTGCCCCCTAACCCTATTTTAAAAATAACCTTGGACCCGCTGACGGGAAAACCTTCTAAGACAGGTACCATTTTTCTCACCCACGTTCGTTTAGCATTTTTGGGGTTAAGACATGATCATTTCCCGCACTCCTCTCTACCCCTAAAGGGCCCGCTTTGCCCCTTTCCCCTCCCAGCTCCCCCCCACCGGAGCCCCAACAAAGAACCTGAATTTCTCTTTCCCCAATATCGGGTCCCACGACCCCTTTTGCTGCGGGTTTTAAGCCCGGCCTTATTCTACGACTAAAAACACCCCTCTCCCACAAATTTTTCGCTGCCCCCGTCTTCCCCGTTTCACCCCTTTTGGGGTCTTACCTAACTTTCGTTCGTTCTTTCCCCCCATTTTAGTTTTTGTGACTTAAAAAAAAAAGCCCACTGTTGGGCAAAACGTAGTCAATAAAGGATCTTTTTATACTGCTTATGTGTTTTTTATCCCCCTTTGTGTCGTTTTTTTATCCCATTTTTTTCCCTTTCGTGCCCAAACACTGCAGTAGAAATGGACCCTTTCACACAGAATACCGGGGCCCTTTTTTAAAAAAAGCTTACTCACTTCGCAACAGCCCACAATTTTCTTCGTGATTGCACGAAGAAATGGCCCCTTCCCAAAGATCTATTTCCTCCCTCAAATTCCCAACTTCAAACCCCCTTTTCCCCGCTACAGCCTCGGCCCTACCTTGAAGAGGGGTGCAGACGATTTAAAAAATGCTACAAAGGAAGTTTTCTCCAAGCCAGAACCCCTAGGCACAACACCCCGGGGGGCAACATGAACAGACGCACCGCCAAAAATCATTCGCAGCGGGTTTTACCACAGCAAATGTTCAACGAAGATCAGACTTTTGGGAAAAACTACAAACACTCGCGATAATAGAAATTTGGGAAAAGGTTTAAGAAACCTAAAATTATTCAAAATTTTCTTTCTCGTCCACTGTAAAACCACAGAAACTAAAAGCCCTCAGTTTTGGGGCCCAAAAATTTCGCAACAGGAATTACGAAACCAAAAAAAGGGACCCCCCTTTATCGCCCAAAAAAAAACAGACACAATGACTCCGACTTCCAAAAAAACTATCTTCAAGGCATCATCTCAAAAGCCATCTCAACCCCGCGTCCCCCGTCAATTTCCTCGACGTTACAAACAAAGCATCAAAGGTTTTGCCGAAGACACAAAATCAGGGTCACCCCCGCGACAAAGGAGGGGGTGGGGGTTATCATGAACCCTGACATTACAGGAAAAAAAAATGCTCAATTTTAAATTAATACCCCGATTTCCTACAAACCTCTCACAATAACCAATGGACAAAACCCTTTCTAAAACTTTTTTTTCAAAGGACTCGCCGCATTTGAGGGGCCCCAGAACAAGGGAAGAAACTTCTGCACACCAAAACCCAGCAACCCCAGACCGCCCCGGATGTACCGGCCCCGCCAAAAACCCACAAGCCAGGTATCCCACTGAGGGGGCCCTATCCTCGGGGAAAAGGCCCGTGCCCCCACCAGCCCCTTTAGGAATTCCCCCCCAAAAAACCCTCTAAACTCTTGGGGGGACTATCAGTCCACACCCCTCAAAAAACGGTTATCCCTTTTCAAACGCATTTTGCAAAAATCAAATCAGGAACAAAAAAACTTTTCCCGCCTTTACGGAACTTCCTTTTTCACCAAAGTACCTACTACACAAGCCATCGATCTCTTGCGCAGGGGAAAAATTTACGTTCACTGATCTTCCCATTCCAGCCCGCGATTTCATCGACCTTGTTTTAACTATGCGTTGGCTTTACGTGTTTTTCTTTCCCAAAATCACCTCTTTTCAGCAGACTTTTGGACTACCCATGGGTTTTGCCACTCAGTGCGGGGCCTGGGAACCTATACATGGAACATGTAAAGGGCCCAACGGGTTTTCCACCCTTATTCCTTAATCTTTTCACCTGGGTCCGTTATTTGACGACATTCTCCTATTAAATCCTAAACGCTTCAATGTTTTTAAAACTCTCCAAGAAAGCTCAACCCCGGTCGGCCCTTTAATCCAGTTCACACTTTTAAAAAGAAGTCGCCAACACTCCCTTCCCTTTCCCCTTTAGTTCTGCTTTTCAAAGCTTTGGGGCCCCGAACTTCGTTTTAAAGTCAAACAAAACCCACCAAACCAAAAAAGATTTTTCTCCAATTTTACACACCAGACACCAAAACCAAACTTGGTTAATTTTTAGGGGGTTCTTTCCCCGCGGTTTCACCGGGAAACTGCCCCAATGGTTTCTTGAAGAAAAATGCCCCGATGATTGAAAAAAGGATTTTTTAAACTCCACTATCCTCGTCCCCTTCATCAGAAAACCCGCAGGGCGACGGGGGATTAAAAATTTTCAACACACCCCGAGAAGACACTGCCGAGAAAAGATACTAGTCCTCCCCACCAAAATCCATTGCCCCAAAAAACTTTCCAACAAACTTTTCCAAAACCTCATTTCAAGTATCTACCTCCCCAAAAAACGACCCTCCAAAAGGGCAAATTTCCGGGGAAAAAAAGGACAAGCTTCCACCCCTGCGGGGTTTTACATAATCCCTTTTTAATGACGGGAACAAGTTTTACGGGGGGGAAACATCAAGGGACCCCAAACACGTATTTCAAAAACACCAATACGCAAGCAGGTCCCGGGACACAAGGAAAAGCCTTGCGTTTCCCAAAACCCCTTTAAATTTACACAACCCTTGAAAACAAAAAACCAAGACTTATCGCCAAAAGACAACAACCCAAAACCGAAGAAACCTGGTTTTAAACGCCCTTTTTTCTATAAACCGAAACTTCAACCAAATAGTGGCTTTTATAACATAGCTGAACCCCTTGCCAAGAAAACTTCTTTATCACTTTTCCCCATAAGAACACTGTAGAAGGTCTGCTCACAAACTTATCCAATTTTCCTTTCCAAGCTAACCCCAAATTTTTAGACTCTATAAAACCCCCCTCGGGACTCATCAGTGCAGCTTTTTCCACCTGACCTCAGCATTTTTGAACTGGGCTATAAATACTCGCGTTCCTTTTCCCCCCCAGGTAGTTTCCCCTTTGTGACTTTTAAAAAAACCCCCCTGTTTTGGGGGGAAAATTTGTCAATAAAGGATCACATTTTACTGCATTTTGTGTTTAAAATCTATATATTTATGGAGTGGTGACCTGTAATTAAAAATCAGTGGGGACCTGTACTTAACTCCCGTGAAGACTTTTTTCTTTTTGGCTCCCTGGACTGGGAACCCAAAATGCCCTTTCCCCGAGCAACTTTACCCGCAATTAAGGAAGAATTGAGGGGAGCGAAATGGAATAGGCGAATTTACCGAGGAAAAAAAGAGGGTTCGTATAGTCCTCCGTTTTTAGTCCCAAGTCAAGAAGGGGTCGTGGTCAGTGGGTTGACAGAGGGAAAGACGAAATTGACGATCAAGAAAAACGAATGAAAGCCAGAAACGATGAAAAAAGAAAGGGGAAATGCTGGGAAACTCCCGTGGAAAAACCCCCCAAACCCCTTCTCGGGGCCCACCCGACGAATGTGGTCGGGCTACTGGATCGTCAGAAAAGAACGCAAGGAAGGTAAGAATATTGTTTTTTGTTTTGGGGGGAGGGCCGGGTTTGATACATGGATAGGGGATTCTGCTTGGGGAAAGGGCAGGGAGTAGGAGACAAAGGGGATGCTTTTTCCCGGGGGCTGGGGGTGGGGACATTGTTTGCCGGCTTTTTTTAACATATGAACGGGAATGGGATCAAACCTATTATTTGGGCCCCATTTCTGGGGGCAAGGGGTAGGCCCAAACGTAGAAGTGAGGATTTTGTTAGAAAGTTCAGGGGCAGCATAGGCATTTAAATTGGAGAAGGGGGGGGGGGGCCCCTGAAAAATGTGGGATTTTGCCAAGAAGAGGTTTGGTAATGAATGGGTTTTTCCAGGGCAATTGGTATTTAAATTTTTGGCCTGGATAAACCTTTTAAGGGATAATGCAGTACCATTTTAAATTTACAACTGGGACAACTTCTATGGCCAAATGACATGTATTTCCCGGGATGGGGGGTTTCCTTTTCCAGGGCAGGTGTGGGTTTTCTTACTAACTCCCGTTTAGGGGTTGTTAACCCTTTTAAATTGGGGTTAGTTGAGGTATGGGTTTAGAAATGATAAAAAATTTAGTATGGGGTTATTGAAATTATTTTCTGATATTAAGAATTTAATTGTAAACTGTCAATGGAGTAACTCTGGGGAATGATAAAATTTTAGAAAAAATTTTGGTTTTAAAACCCAAAAATGCTAGGAAAAATGGGAGAAAAAAAACATATGAAGGTGTTTTATGCTAACAGTCGAAAATGCAAGAAATAAAAATTAAAGAAAAACGGGTTTTGGGAGATGTTTTGGGAACTTTTATATCATTTCATTAACTGAAACGTGGGGATGGGTTTAAAGAGTCGGGATATGCCCGCTGATGTAAATTAAAGGGGTTTTTAAATTTTTCCCAAGGGGGATAGAAAGGGAATGGGAAGGGGGGGGGAGTTTTCATTGTATGGGTTTGAGAAAATATTAATTGTTGCCTAAAAAAAAGGTTTTAAAAAAAAAGATGGACATTTAAAAGAGTCCCGTTTGGGTTTTGAAATTTTGGGGGGGTAAAAAAAAACTAATTCTAGGTAATATACCCCCCTCCAGGCTTGGATCACGATAGAGGGGAGCTTCTTTGGGACGAAATTTTAGGGCTTCTGGACACAGTAACCTAGCATGTAGGGGACTTTAACTTTTGTTAAATTGACTGGAAAAATTTTTGATAGGTAATCTAGATCCCCGGAAATTTATGGGAAAAAGTTTAGGACTGTTTTTTTGGGAAAAAAGAGCGTAACTGAGGCCCACCAGGGGTAAAAAATTTGCTAGGGCCTTTGTCTTTTTCAAATAAGGAAACACCGGGAATAAACCCGGAGATCCCCTAAGAGCTTGGGGCAAGAGATCCCCAAATCCCTACTTTCAGCTTTTAAAATTGGGGAAAGCAAGAATTTAATGATAATACAGTAAAAAAACCCTGAATTTTTGTTTTTGCCCATTTTAATGGACTTAGGGAACACTGTCTAATCTTGATTGGGGTTATCTAGCCAATGAAATTTATTGAAAATAATCATACCATGAATATGAAGGGATCTGCTTTTATGATTGTTTTCTTAATAATTTTACACAGTGCCCAGAGTATATTTCATTCCCCCCGAGAGAAAATTTGGTTAAAAAAAAACTATCCCAAAAAGGGTTTAAAAGGAGAAAAAAAAAAAACATCTATTTTGGGGAAAAAAAAAAAAGGGGAAAATTTTTAGGCCATCAGAAGGGAAGAGGTTAAACCCTTTTGACCAATATGTTCAGCTTTTAAAAAGGGAAATAAAAAAAAGGGGATTAGAAAGGCTAAACGGACTATGAAATTAGAGTTGTAAAGAATCAAAGACAAAACCAAAGGGGTTTTTTCAAGTGTTAAAGGGCAAGGTGAAGGAAAAAAATAGGACCCCCCCCCCCCTGAAAAAATGGGAATGGACAGCTGACGGATAATGAACTGGAAATGTGTTCCTTTTTTTAATGACTACTTTCTGTCAGTTTTTAAGTTAACTAATAACGTCACGAGGGCATGGTTTTTTTAAACCCGATAGACAAAATGAAACAAAATAAGTCCCCCGGGGCCCGATGAGTTTTTTCAAAGGGGACTTTAAAGGGAAAGCCCAAAATGGAGCTTTGTCCCGCCATTAAAAGGGTGTATTCCCAAAGGGGTCCAAACCTCCAGTGTTTTTTGCCGAGTTTTTGGAAGATGGCTAATGGGGTTCCTAATTCAAATCAGGGGGGTAAGTTTCCAAATCCTTCAAATTAACCCTCCCAAAAAGCCCCGAAAATCCTATAGTGGGCAAAATTAATTTGAATCAATTTTAGCTGGGCATTACGAAGTCACCTTGAAAAAAACATAACTTGATAAAGAATCTCGCATGGATTCACGAGAGGTTTGTTCCTGCCTGGGCAAAAATTTCTGGGCGTTCTTCAATAGAACATTTGAAGGGAGTTGACAGTGATAAGGAATATATATTGTTTTTTTTGGATTTTTGTAAAGCCTCGCAGATTTTCCTCACAAGAGACTCTTAAAAAGGGGGGGGGGCCCGCTCATGGTATGGAGGTTTAAAAATTCTAGCATGGCTGAGGCATGGCTTACCAATTGAAAGCAGGAGTTTCAATTAATTGGGGGGGGAAACCCCCAAGGGGTTTAGCCCCCCCGGGGCCCCTTTCCACGGGGTGGGTTTTAGGGCCCTTCCCGGGGGGGAAAAATTTTAAATTTAATTTTTACCTTTGGGGTTTGGGGATTTCTTAAATGGACCTTTAGTAAAATTTTTGGGTGATCCAAAGGATAGGCCGGTTTTTAAAATTTCCCCAGAGGGGTTTTTTTTGAAACCTTTTTCCCGACAAAATTTAACCCCAAACCCCCAGGAATTTTTTTTCCCCCTTTGGGCCTTTTTACAAAAGGGCAGAGCGTTTTTGGGGTGTTGGGGATACCTTTGGTTTAGTTTTTCCCGAAATTAACAGGTGGAAAAACCCGGGCTCCCCTGGAAAAAGGGGCCGGGGGTCATGGGGGGGAAAACTTTTAAAGAAGACAGTTTTAGGGTGGCGCCAAGGAAAGATTTTTGGATTTAAATTGGGGAATGGGAACAGGAAGGGCCAAAAGTTTTTTCCGGGTTTATACACATAGGGGGGAGGCCCTTTTTATTTCTGGTGTTTTTTTTGGTTTTTTCCCCTTTTTTGGAGGTGGGGACCCCATTTTGAATCATTGGAACAATTACCCGGGGAAGAAACTAAAATTTAATTTATGTGTAAGGAAAAGGGGATGAAAATTGACTTTAAAGGTTAAAATTTTCCCCCTTTTGGGGGTAAAAAGGGGGGGCTTTTTAAATCCAAAAAGGGGGGTGGGAAAAAAGGGAAAACCCTTAAAAAATAGAGGGGTCCCAAAATGGAAAACCCAGGTTAAGGGTTTAAATTGGAATAAATTTTAGATTTAGGGGAAAAAAAAGGTGTACTGGGTTTTTAAAAGATTTTGGTGCGTGGCCGTCCCAAGGTTTGGGGGGGAGGCTAGGACCTTTTGGGAAAAAAAATTTAATTTAAAGGAGTTTTGGGGCAAATTAGGGGGGGGGTTGGATTGGTTTGGGGGTCGGGGTTTTTATCTTGGGGGCAAAACGGGGGGGGTTTGTGGGGGGAAGGGCCCAACCCCCGGGGGTTAAACCCCCAAAATCAAAATTTCCCTCCCAAAAGGAACCCCCGGGGGGTTCTATTTGGGCTCCCGGGAGGCCCCAAAGGGGTTTTAATAACCCCTTTTTTTCCATTTTTCCAAATTAAAATTGAAATAATAAAAAATTATTTTCTTTCCTTTTAAAGTGTGAAAAGGGGTTTAACTTTTCCCAAAAAAATTTTTAATCTTGTAAAAATTAGTATTTAAAGCTGGGTGGGGTTTTAAACGAATTTTTTTTATTCTTAATAGGAGAAAGAATTTAAAACGTTCGGTCCTTTAAAAAAAGGGGAAAATTCGAAAACCCCTGATTTGGTTTTTACATTCCTTTAAAAATCCCAGAAAATTTTTTTGGGGGTTAAATTCGGGACCGGGCTTAGGGGGGAAATTTGCGTTTGGGGTTTAAGGGTTTCTTGGGGGGAAAATAACCCCCAAGGGGGGGTTTTTCCCTTTAATGGCCGGGGTTTAAACATTTTAATTTTTAAAAGGGCGTTAAATTGGGCCTCCCCGGGACCCGCCAAAATTTTTTTTGGGTGTAACCGGGGCCGGCCCCTGGAGGGCCCGGGGAAGGGGCCCCAAGGAAAAGGGGGGTTTGTTTTTTAAATTTTACCGGGGGTTCCATAACCCTCTACCGGAATTTTTAATCCCCTTCTTTTTGGACCGGCCCATTTTTCAACACTAGTGTTTCCCCTTTCGTCCCCTTGGTAAATTTAATCCAAAAACCCCAAGAAATGTTCTAAGGGGGTTTTAAATCCCCCCTTTGGGAAACCCCCCTTTTCATTTTTCCCGCAAACCTGACCTTGAAGCCAATTTTTCCCCCCCTCGGAGTGCCCTTTTTTTAAAATTTTGGTCCGGAACCCATCAAAAGCCTTTTTAAAATTCCCAAGTTAAACAGTACATTCCCCCCCACCCCCCCCCCCCAACCCCCCCCCCCCCCCCTTCGAAAATTAATTTTAAAAATTTTTGGCAAACGGCCCGGGAAAATTTCTATATCATTAATTTTCCCAAACAAAATCAGATTTTTATAAACCGGGGAAATTTACCCTGTAAGCCCACGTTAAAATCCCCCCGGTTTAAAATTGGGGGGGAATTTGGCGGAAGACTTGTCCCGGGTTTTAAAAATAGGAAATTTTTTTTTCCCCTCTTTAAATCGGAAATCTACAAAACCCTTTAAAGAGATAAATTAAAAATATTAGTTAATGGTTCACAGAGTACCATTTTGCATTCCTTAAGAACCCTTGAAAAATCCTCATCAGGACCCGGCGACTTATTTTGCTTCAGTCTGTCTATATGCTTCACAACCATTTCACTAGTGACTGTGATTTTTACATAATTTTTCTTCTTCTAGCCCCCTATAAAAATTAATTACTGGAATATTGTTAGTGTCTTCCTGTGTAAAAACTGAGAGAAAATAAACCATACCCCCGGCCGGGATTGAACCCGCGGTCATAGAGTCTCAAAACTCCAGCCCGTCGAGTCATTTCATTCTTTGTCAGTAAAGGGGCCATATTATTTTTAAGGGGACCTATCTTATCTCTAACTTT
>NW_026509904.1:0-15000 GCF_026875155.1 Cherax quadricarinatus | reverse complement strand
GAGTACGATAATTAGATTGCAAAAGGACACACACACACACACACAAAATGGATCTGATAATACCTAACGGGAAGGCATCAGCGAGTCATGGTACGTGGCGAGGTGCCAGAGTGGGCGCCTGTGACGAGCGGGGTTCCACAGGGGTCAGTCCTAGGACCGGTGCTGTTTCTGGTATATGTGAACGACATAATGGACGGAAAAGATTCAGAGAATCAGAAGTGTCCCTGTTTGCAGATGATGTGAGGTTGATGAGGAGAATTCTGTCGGAGGAGGAAATAGCAAACAAGAGGACTCCAATAGCAATAGTGAGGATAAATTACCAAAAACAACTGGTGGGAGCTCCATTGTTGGTGCTAGGGAGGATAGAAGTAAGACAGGGAAACATGCACCAACAGGGAATACAGTCACAGAAACCCAAGGCAAGCGGAAACCAAGCCTGTGCACATACTATGCACTTGGTATCTGCTGGCATGGGAAATCTGGAAAACAGATGGGAATGCAACTATGGCCACCCTAGAAAAATGCCAGCCCCTATACAACAGAAAATGCAAACTCCCTTCCTGTAAGCTTTTTCACCCTGAAATGTGACCTCTTCATACAGAAAGACTGTGCTATAACTTAAATTGCCAGGCATACCCTCTAAAGGGGACAAAAGATACAAAACATCCAGGCCATGGGAAAACCTGGGTAGCCACAGCCACTCAAGAGGGAGGGGTTTTTTAGTGCCAGGAAGGAAAAAAACTGGCGGGAAAGGGGCAGAAATCGTCCCACCAAATCCATCTTTTCCGGGAGGGGAACCACAGTCGATGGCCTCCACTCCAAACCAAACAGATACAGATACTAATGCCGGAAAAAAATCCCCCCCCAGTACCAACAATACCACCAGTCCGATAACATTCTTCTTGCAAATATACAGGGTCTAAAGCCAGCAACAAACAACAAAATACCTTTCATCCGTGGACTGCTTGCAGAGGAAAAGGGCAATGTTCGCGCTTTCACTGAGACCCACTTTAAAGGATCACTTGGACAACGAAATAGGGATCCCAGGTTACAACCTATACAGATGTGACAGAGTAAAACAGGCAAAAGGGGGGGGTGGCCTGTACATTGCAGAGTCACTTGTTGCACAGAACTGCTTAATGCCTCAAATGATGTAGTGGAAGTTTTAGCAGTAAAGGTCGAAAACCCAAAAACCTAGTCATTGTGGTAGTCTACAAGCCTCCGGGATGCAACATCCCAAGAAATTTCCCAGGAACAGCTGTTAAAAATTGACCACTGTTGGAAAATCTTCCAGCTCCTGCACCCAACATCTTGCTCCTGGGGACTTCAACTTAAGGCACCTAAAATGGAGGAATATAGCAAATAATATTGTTGCAGTAATAACACCAGGGGGCAGCTCTGATGAAAACTCACACTCACACGAGCTTTTAAATCTCTGCACAAAATTCAATTTAAACCAGCAAATAATAGAGCCTACTAGACTGGAAAATACACTAGACCTCATCTTCACTAACAATGATGACTGATAAGAAATGTCACCAATAAAAAAACAATATACTCAATCAACATAATTGAGGTTCAGACATGTATGCGTGGAGCCCCAGACCGACAAAATGAGACTATCACGAGGGGGCATTCACCAAATTCAACTTCAAAAAAACAAAAACATAAAGTGGGACCAAGTAAACCAAGTCCTAACCGAATAAGCTGGAAGTATACTAAGCAACACGACCCCAAACTTATGCCTAGAACAGATTAACTCGGTGGCACTCGATGTATGCACAAGGCTATTCCTCTAAAAAAAAGGAGGAGTAGATGTAAAATAAAAAGAGAAGGCGCCCCCTTTACAGGCGACGGAAAAGAATAACAGAGGGCTAAAAAGGTCTATATCGAAATGGCAGGAACATGGTCAGAAAAAATAGCAAGCATCAAATTAAGCAAAAGAACCTTTAGGATCGGAATCGCGGGAAGAAAAAAAAGCCATAAATGAAATCGAAAAAAACCCCAAAAAGTATTTTTTCCTATCCCAAAATCAAAATCGGAAAAAACGTCCAGTTTTGGGCCCCTATTTAAACAAAGGGGTCCCACAATGCAGAAAGGAAAGGGGTGAGTACCAAGTCCCCAAATTACCAGTTTTTAGAAAGCCGCAACCCGGCTGAAGTCGAAGATCAAAATAAATTTTTTATGAAAGCCAAAATTTGATTTACAAAGCCATCCGTGTTATCCTGACCCCAAATGACTTCGAACAGGCGTAAATGACATCCCCATGACTCTGCCCCGGGCCCAGACTAGGAACTCTGTGTTCATCAAGAACTCAAGAAGCCCCTATCCAGCCTTTTCCATCCTAGGAGGGGGAGCATGGAAGGGGGGTCGTCCCCAGTTACTAAAAACAACAGCATACCCCCACTCCAAAAGGGGGCAGTAAAGAAACGCAAAGACACGCCCAATAGCACTAACACCCATATCTAAAAATCTTTAAAAGGGTCCTAAAACAAGAACCACCCATCTAAAAACCCATCAGTTCACAACCCGGGGGGAAACGGGGTTTTAAAACAGGTCGCTCCGTTTCTCAACTACGGGATCACTACGACAAGGCCTAAATGCACTAGAAGACAAAAAGAATCGTGTAAATATACAGACTTTGCAAAAGCCTTCGACAAGTGTAAACCAGGGAAAAAGCCCAAATGCCGCTAAAGGAATAACAGGAAAATCGGTCATGGATCATAATTTCCTCACAAACAGAACACAGAGAGTATCGAAAACAGATAAAGTCCAAGGCAGCTACGGTAAAAAAGCTCTTTTCCCAAGCACGTACTCGCCCCACTTTTTCCCCTCATCCTCATATCCGACATAGACAAGGATTCACCACAGCACCGGTCTTCCTTTTGCAGATGACACCCGAATCTGCATGACAGTGTCTTCCTTTGCAGACACTGAAAGGCCCCAGGCGACATCAACCAATTTTTAGGGGGCTCAGAAAACAATAAAGTTCAACGATGAAAATTTTCAATTACTCAGATAGGGTAAACATGGGGAAAATTTAAAATCTTCACAGAGTACAAAAAAATTCTGGCCACAAAATGAGCGAAACCCAACGTAAAAACCCTGGGAGTGTTTATGTGGAGGATTCACCTTCAAGGACCATAACTTGTATCAATCGCACTCTAAAAAAATGACAGATGGATAATGAAAACCTTCAAAACTAGGGAGGCCAACCCATGATGACACCTTCGGGCACTTTTCTATCTAGGCTGAATATTGCTGACTCTAACAGCACTTTAAAGGGCAGGTGAAATTGCCACCTAGAAATTTACAGAGAACTTTTCACGGCGGCGCATAACGAGATAAAACACCTCAATACTGGAGCGCTTTGAGTTTCTAAACCTGTATTCCCTGGAACGCAGGAGGGAGAGATACATGATTATATACACCGGAAAATCCTAGAGGGACCTAGTACCGAACTTGCACACGAAAATACTCACTACGAAAGCAAAAGACTTGGCCAGAGAGACGGGATGCACCATCCCCCAATGAAAAGCAGGGGTGTCACTTAAGCACGTAAGAACCATACAATAAGTGTCAGGGGCACCATAGACTGTTCAACTGCCTCCCCAGTCACACATAAGGGGATTACCAACAGAACCCCTGGCAGTCTTCAAGCTGGCCACTGGACAAGCCCTAAAGCAGTTCCTGATCAGCCGGCTGTGGCTCGTACGTTGGTTTGCGTGCACCCAGCAGCAACAGCCTGGTTGATCAGGGCGCTGATCCACCAGGAGGCCTGGTCACAGACCGGGCATGCGGGGGCGTTGACCCCCAAAACTCTCCTCCAGGAAACCTCCAGGTAAACTCAAGGAGGAACCAGGGGCAGGATTAACAAAGGGTCTCTCTCTCTCTCGTCTCTCTCATTTTTTTTTTTTTTTTTTTTTTTACACAGGGTTTGAATCAGGTTAAGGATCCTAGCTTTATGACAGCTATTTACAGGTAAGGATTCCTAACTTTATTTGGCAACTAAGAGCTGTACCTAACCCTAATCAGCTCATTTGAAAGCATTTTTATTGTTATGAGACATACAAGTAAGGAAACAGATAAGTTGGAGCCATCTGTGGGCCGAGCATTTTCTCATTATGGATCAACTGACTTTTATTTCGTTAGACAATCATTATGCTGACAATGTGTTCCATACTCGAGTCCTCCTGGGTATGTAGATTCTCAGATGGAGTGGATGTTCTGGAGAAGGGTACAGCCAGAGTGAAGTTTGCTGCTTTCCTGGCCGTCTGTGGCATAAAACTTTTACACGCTGTCCTCGAAGTGGATCCAAGTGTGGTAAAAAAAAAAAAAAAAAAAAATTTTGACAAATTGCCTGTACATAACAGTAAAGGCACCCACATCCCTCTATGTTGAAGGCTCATGTCTTAAAGGACAGATCTATCCAGGATGCCTCCCTTCTCTCTCTCACGTCTCTCTCTCTCTCTTCTCCTCCTCTCTCTCTCTTCTCTCTCTCTTCTCTCTTTTCTATCACTCTCTCTCTCTGTCCCAAGTAGAGCAGCCAGGATCCGGTTGGTTCGCAACCCAAATACTTCAGTGTAAATATTAAGCCGAGGCATGAGAGACCGTGACGCAGCATACTGTTTAGCACTGGTGGAATGCTGTTTTTTTTTACAATAGAAATTACATCTGTCATCCTACATCAGCTTTCATTTCAGTGCTAAGTAATACTACCACCCCGTAGGACAACAGTCGGCTAATACCCAGGTACCTACTTACTGCTAGTTAAGCGGGTGAATGGAGGTTCCACCAACTTAGAAGCCCGAGGCACCATCCAAGCATGGCGCAACCTACTCTTGTTCGGCAATGTCTGTCTTGCAGTTCCTGAAAGACGAGGCAAACTGCTAACCACGTCAGTTATCAAGGCAGTGCGCAACTACCCAAGAACGGATAACTGTCACTCTGCCCCATCATCGCAGGAATCACAAAGGTAGACCCAAGAAAAGTCCCACTGAAAACGAGAAAATATTGCGCACAGGTTAGCAAAAAAATTCGAAGAAGGTAACAGAGAAAACTGGAGCAATAAGATAATTACAAGTACGACACTGTAGCCCCCAACGGATGGACCACGCCAAGCACTAAGAGACAAGCATCCAAACCAGGACAACCATAGCCATCAACGACAACCCTGAGGAAGACCCAATAACTGAACAATTAATTTTGCCAGAATCGGAAGTCTATAATGCGAATTGTGTCCATTTCCTGGCAGGATCTGCAGGAGGTTACACTGGAATTTCGAACCTCAGCACCCTCAAAGAATGTAGATCCAATACTCGGTGTAATCTGCCTCAATTCTTCTCAACCGAGTTAAAACAACTTTTCGCAAGAACAATTGCCTGGCTGGGCGAAATCCCAGAAGAAATTAAACCTTTCTTCTCATTTTTTGGAGCCCTCACTATGTGCTTGCAAGAAGAGGGATGGGGGAATCAGACCCATTGCATTTGGAAACACTCTTCGCCGTCTCGTTGCTAAAGCAGTCAGTGAGAAACATTCCGCCAAAAAGTCTGCACACTTTACTCCAGCCACAACCAACTGGCTTTGGGGTCTCTCAAGGCAGGAAGCTGCCGCTCATTCGGCAAGGGCCAACATCAGGGATCCTACCAGAAGACAAGGCCAAGTCAAACTTGATTTTAGAATGCCTTTTAATATGGTGAAAGAGAGACTGCTATTTTTGGTTGCCAGCTGTTCGGGTTTCGGTTCCCCAGTCCTCGTATCTTTCAATTTAGCTGGCTACAGCAAACCCTCAATTCTTTTGTTTTGGAGAACATGAAATTCAATCATCAGAGGTTTTCAGCAGGGTGACCCACTCGCCTCCACTTCACATTCTCTCTGCAGTGAGCTCAATATCTGGTACTGGATGACGGCACTCTGCAGGTACTGAAGAGTCCCCTGGTGGGGACCTACAACTGGTGAAAACACAGGGAGAAGACTTTGGAACTCATCCTCAATCCCTCCAAGTGTGAAATCATCACAAGCAAACCAGAAATAATCAATGCTGGGCGAAGAATCCTCTCAGAATCTCAACTCAACTCCGTCCAACAGTACCCTCTTGGGGGCACCGCTGGGTTCATCAGGCCATCGACACTGTCCTCAGGGACAAATTGAATGACCTGATAGAAATGGAGGAGAGAATAAGCAAATCTTGATGCCCCTGATGCTCTGTATCACCTCACAAGGTGTCTTACTATGCCAAGACATCACTTTACTTACTGAGTGTGCACCCACTTTTGACAACCCAACACTCGATGAATATGACGCACTACCTGAGATCAACCTTTTAAGAAGGCACTGCACCTGTCACTAGAGGATCACAATGGGATCAGGCAAACCCTCCCGTGCGACTGGAAGGTATAGGGGTGCGTAAAGCAACACATGTTGCTTTACCTGCTTTTTTCTGTCTTCGTGTTTGGCTTACAGTTCATTAGGCAGAAGATTGTTCCCTAACGCTTAAGACAGGGTAGAGCTCAAGACCCCAGTTTACTGAAGCCACGATGCGGTGGACAAACCTTACAGATTCCTCTCATAGACCAGCTCCCCCAAAGAACACAAACAGTCCTACTGGGACAAACCGATCATGAAAAAATGCGCCAACCACAATGCTCACCAACCGCCTCAGGGAAAGGACAACGCTCGTCTCCTGCATGAAGGCACCACAACTCAGGAGATTTCCTGTTAGCTGTTCCCATTTCCCCTTGACTCGACTAGACCCACAGCCATCGGGATTGTGTTTGCTCTTCGCCTAGCCGCCCCCCTCATCACCGAACATATGTGTATTTCGGCAGGGCGACAGCTGATCAATTCGGACTTCATGGTCTCGTGTGTCACACAGCAAAGGGAAGTATGCCAAGCTGAGAGGTCAAGATATAATAAGAAACACTCGCATAGCCCGTTGCCCAGCGTCAAAGGGAACCCCGAGTACAGAGGTCTGACGGAAGTCAAAAAGTCGTCCTGATGGAGCCACTATGCTAACCCTGGAGATGGAAAGAGATTGCTGGACTACACCTGTCTGCCTACATGGCAGTACACCACTTGCCATACTCTGTATGGGAAGGGGGTGGAGCTGGCCAGCCACAGGGAGACCCCTGAAATCCGAAAATATGAAGACCCTTCCCCCTTGCTATAACTTCATTCCAATAGGGTCGGAGACCCTTGGAGCATGGGGCAATGTGCACTTAAAGTTCCTCAAGGAGCTAGGTAAAAAGCTCATCATAGAAACCAAGACCACAGGGCGAACAGCTTCCTCTTTCAGAGACTCAGTGGTTGCGATCCAGAGAAGAAATGCCTGCAAGCATTCTGGGCACGTCGGCCTCACCGCAGGGAGCTGGACGAAGTATTCGAGATGACTCTGAGTTAACCTTTGTTGTTTTATTTCTGTTGTAATTTTTTTGAATGTTTGGGCCAATGTTATTTTTGTCTTTAAAAAAAACATACTTGAAAATATAGTGGGTGCTAGGAAAAATTCTCAAACAGCTTCAGGAGAACCTTAAGATTTCTCCTGAAGCAAGTTTATTCTTTTCTCAGAGGATGAGGGTCCCTACGACAGTTCATATATATATGTATATATATATATCTATATATATATATATATATATATATATATAATACTATATATATATATAATATATATATATATATATATTTTAATATATATATATATAATATATATATATGTATATATATATCATGCCGAATAGGTAAGACTGGTCATGTATGTTAATGTAAAAATTAATAATTTTATACCAAAAGAACATTAGAAAACTTATCTAACCTTATTATAACAAGCTCAATTTAATTTAGCCTAATCCTACTAAATATATTTTAGATAAGTTTACAATAATTTAATAATAAACAAACACAATGAAATATATATTTTTTCGTTAGATTCAGAATGATTCATCGACACCATGCCTAATCCTTCTAGGGTAGGGTAGGTGCCTGAGCCCGAGCCTTTAGCTCATAAGACTGTCATTCCCATTTGCTCCCTTGGGGCGGGGATGGCAGACCAGAGAGGCCTAGCTTGTGGCTAGGCCTGGGGACAGTTGGTCCCAAAGATGAGGAGGTACTTGTGCCTCCTCCCATGGGAGACTTCGGTCTCAGACACTCCCTAAAGAGGGAGCCAAGGCCGGGCCACCACTTGGAAAAGGCCCGGGCCGGGAGAATACCGGCTAATCTTTAATAATAATCAGAATGATTATCGTGAAATTATTGCATACACAAATTTTCACTTACCTTATTCGGCCTAATAAATAAAACTTGCGATTCTGGCTTAAATTGCATTGCTCGTCTTGGCGAATAAGGAAAGCGAAAATTTCGTATGCAATAATTTCACGAAAATCATTCTGAATCTCGCGAAAAAAAATATATTTTATAGTGTTTGTTTATTATTAAAATACTGTAAACGTATCTAAAATATATTTAGTTGGATTAGGGTAAATTAAATTGAGCTTGTTATAATAGGGAAAGTGGGAATAACATCTTGTAAGAGTGATGACGAGCCAGTTGTGCGTTTGGGAGAAGTTCGTGAGGCAGTAGGTAGAATGAAAGGTTGTATGGTAGCGGGAACTGATGGGATGAAGATATAAATGTTAAAAGCAGGTAGGATATATTTTTGGAGTGGTTGGTGATATTATTTAATAAATGTATGGAAAGAGACTGGCAGAGAGCATGTATAGTTTTTTCTTTTTTTGGCGAAACGGCGGATAAATATATATATATATATATATATATATATATATATATATATATATATATATAAAATATATATATATATATATATAATAATATATATATATATATATATATATTATACAGTGGCCCCCCCGCTTTTCGTAGTTCCCGGCAATCGTAAAATTCGCCAGTCATAGAGGTATTTTCGTATAATCATGGACTCGCTTTTCATAGGTTGACTCGTGAGTCGTAGTTCGTCCGGGACGCGTACCCACGGCGTGAGCCGGGGCGGCAGCCAGTCTGGCATTGTTTACCAGTGAGCGAAGGTCCCCTCACGTGCTCCAGCGAAATATTTCATAATATTCCATTTATTTTAGTGCTTGCAAGTACTAAATAAGCTACCATGGCTCCAAAGAAAGCTCCTAGTGCCAAGCCTGTGGTAAAGAAGCAGAGAAATAAGATTGAATTTAAGAAAACCATCATTGAACAATATGAAAGTGGTACAAGTGTGGCCGAACTGTCCAGGATGTATAAGAAACTCTACACAACCTTATGTACCATAGTGACCAAGAAAAATGAAATAAAGGATGCTGTTGTTGCAAAGGGAGTAAACTATGCTGACAAAATGAGATCACCAGTACTGGAAGAGGTTGAGAAGTTATTATTGGTGTGGATAAATGAGAAACAATTAGCAGGAGATACTCTTATGACTTCGTTTATTTGTGAAAAGGCTAGGCAGTTGCATGAAGATTTGTAAAGAAATTGCCTGCAAATAGTGGTGAAGTGAGTGAATTTAGGCTAGCAAAGGCTGTTTGGAGATTTAAGAACCGTAATGGCATACACAGTGTGGTAAGGCATGGTGAGGCTGCTAGTTCGGACCACAAGGCGGCTGAAAAATATGCGCATGAATTCCAGGAGTACATAGAGGCTGAAGGACTGAAACCTGAACAAGTGTTCAATTGTGACTAAACAGGCCTCTTTGGACGAAAATGCCAAAGAGGACCTTCATTACACAAGAGGAAAAGGCAATGCCAGGACACAAGCCTATGAAAGACAGGCTGATGCTAATGCTAGTGGGGATTTCAAAGTGAAGCCATTACTAGTGTACCATTCTGAAAATCCCAGAGTGTTCAGAAAAAACAATGTTATGAAGAGAAAAATTGTGTGTGTTTTGGAAATCTAATAGTAAGGCATGGGTCATGAGGGAAATTTTCGTCGAGTGGTTCAATGAAGTGTTTGGCCCTAGTGTGAAGGAGTATCTCCGGGAAAAGAAATTGGATCTCAAGTGCCTGCTAGTAATGGACAATGCACCTGCTCATCCTCCAAATTTGGATGACCTAATTTCGAGGATTTTGGGGTTCATCACAGTAAAGTTCTTGCTCCCGAATACCACTCCTCTCCTCCAACCCATGGACCAGCAGGTTATTGCAAAATTTAAAAAACTCTACACAAAAGCAATGTTTCACAGGTCTTGACTGTGACTACAGACACTCACTTGACCCTAAGGGAATTTTGGAGAGAACACTTCAGCATCCTCCACTGCATAACCCTATAGGTATGCTTGGGAGGGAGTGACTACCAGGACTTTGAACTCTGCCTGGAGAAAATTGTGGCCAGATTGTGTCGAAAAGAGAGATTTTGAAGAATTTGGGGCTGACCCCTAATGAGCCTATTTTCTGTTGTAAAATCAATTGTGGCACTGGGAGTTCCATGGGGTTGGATGTGAGTTTGGAGGATGGGAAGAATTGGTGGAAGACCACAATGAAGAGCTCACCACTGAGGAGCTGCAAGAGCTTCAGCAGGAAGAGCAACACATCGCAGCTCAGAATCTTGCTGCAGAGGAGGAGAAAGAGAGATGGAAGAAGGTGCCTTCTTCAGAAATTAAAGAGATTTTTATTATGTGGGGTAAGATGGAAAGCTTTTTGGAGAAACATCACCCTAACAAGGTTGTTGCAAGCCAGGTTGGCAACATGTACAGTGACAAAGTCTTGGGCCATTTTAGGGAAGTGTTAAAGAGACGCCAGAAACAGAGCTCTCTCCACAGTTATTTTGTGAGACAGGACTCCAGTGACTCTCAAGGTGGTCCTAATGGCATTAAGAAACAGAGAAGAGAAGCAACCCCAGAAAAGCAAATGGTACCTGAGGTGCTGATGGAAGGGATTTCCCTTCCAAACTATAAACAATCCACTCTCTCTCCTCCTCCAGTCTCCCATACACTAAGAAGAATCTCCAATAAAGGTAAGTGTTATGCTGTCAATGTTTCATTCATCATTTCCCATTGTATTGTTTATGTACTACATGCATATTTCATGTTAAAAATTTTTTTGATTTAATACTTCTGGGTGTTAGGAACGGATTAATTGTATTTACATTATTTCTTATGGGGAAAATTGATTCGTAAATCTTAAATTTCGTTTATAGTAACGGCTCCAGGAACGGATTAATTACGAACAACGAGGGACCACTGTATATATTATATATATATATATATATATATATAATATATATATATATATATATATATATATATATATATATATAAATATATATATATATATAATATATATATATATATATATATATACATATATAAAATATATATATATATATATATATATATATATATATATATATATATATATATATATACATATATATATATATATATATATATATATATATATATATATATATATATATATATATATATATATATATATATACATACATATGAGATTTTCGCCTTATAATCGGTGATACACACGTAACAACATATGTACCTTATATGCCACCTTTATATCAACAATGTATCTCTTAAATCTTCTGTACCATATTATGTAATAAAATATTCCTATTGGTAAAAAAAAATATATATATTAAAAGATGGGGTGGTAGGGGAAGTGGAATATTCAAACAGCTTCAGGAAGAAATCCAAATATTCTTCCTTGAAGCCTTTTTATCCACTTCTCCGAGGCTGTGGGTCCCACAGTTTACACCAGAAGTGGACCCCATTATATATATATATATGTATATATGCATAATATATATATATATATATATATATATATATATATATATATATATATATATATATTATATATATATATATATATATACATATATATATATATATGTTGTGCCGAATATGTAAAACTGGTCAATTAGCAAGAACTCATTTAAAATGATGATGTAAAAGTTTATAATTTTGCACCAAAAGGAACTTAGAAAACTTACCTAACCTTATTATAACAAGAGCAATTTATTTTAGCCTAACCCAACTAAATATATTTTAGATTTGGTTACAATAAGTTGTGTATGCAATAATTTCGCCAAAATCATTCTGAACCTAACGAAAAAAATATATTTCACTGTGTTTGTTTAGTATTAAATTATTGTAAACAAATCTAAAATATATTTAGTTGGGTTAGGCTAAAATAAATTGTTCTTGTTATAATAAGGTTAGGTAAGCTTTCTAAGATTCTTTTGGAGCAAAATTAAAAATTTTTACATTAACATTAATGAAAAAAATATATCTTTAAACGTATAAAAGAAAATTTTAGAAAGGACTTAATTTTAAATGAGTTCTTGCTAATTGACCAGTTTTACATATTCGGCACGACATATATTTATATATATTTATATGAAATTGGAGTGAGATAAACAAGTTAAGAAAACCTAGGGACTGAATGGATTTGTCAGATAAAAACAGAGTAGAAGATTGAGACACTTATGCAGCATATGGGAATCTTTATTCAGGAAACGTTTCGCCACACAGTGGCTTCATCAGTCCAACACAAAGAGGAAGGCGTAAGGAGAGGAGGAGTATGAGGTAATCAGTCCCTCAACCTGGAGTCGATGTGTTCAGTCCATCAATCTTGTAGAATGTACAGCATAGGGCCGTAGACGTGGCTTATATTCTGTAGTGAGGTGAGGTGAAGCAGGCGGAGGCAGGGTCATAGTGGTACCATCCACTAGTCGAAGTAGGTCTTCGTCCAAAGGTTGAACAAGTGTTGAAGAATTCTTTGTAACAAGATCCCATGATGCTGCTCCTTACGCCTTCCTCTTTGTATTGGACTGATGAAACTACTGTGTGGCGAAACGTTTCCTGAATAGAGATTCCCATATGCTGCATAAGTGTCTCAATCTTCAAATTGTCGGTTTTTCAAACCATTCATCACAACTGTCAGACACTGTAGCATCATGGGATCTTGTTACAAAGAATTCTTCAACACTTGTTCAACCTTTGGACGAAGACCTTCTTCGACTAGTGCATGGTACCACTATGACCCCGCCTCCGCCTGCTTCACCTCACCTCACTACAGAATATAAGCCACGTCTACGGCCCTATGCTGTACATTCTACAAGATTGATGGACTGAACACATCGACTCCAGGTTGAGGGACTGATTACCTCATACTCCTCCTCTCCTTACGCCTTCCTCTTTGTATTGGACTAATGAAGCCACTGTGTGGCGAAACGTTTCCTGAATAAAGATTCCCATATGCTGCATAAGTGTCTCAATCTTCAACTTGTCGGTTTTTCAAACCATTCATCACAAAAACAGAGTAGGGGAGCTAGTACATGAGGTGATGGAGGTATTGGGTAGATGGCAGGAATATTTTGAGAAACTTTTAAATGTCGACGAAGAAAGGGAGGCGGTAATTTCATGTACTGGCCAGAGAGGTATACCATCTTTTAGGAGTGAAGATAAGCAGGATGTGAGTGTGGGGGAGGTGCGTGAGGCATCACATAGAATGAAAGGAACTGATGGGATCGTGATAAAAATGTTAAAAGCAGGGGGTGGGGATGTAGTATTGGTGTGGTTGGTACTTTTGTTTAATAAATGTATGAAAGAGGGGAAGGTACCTAGGGATTGGCAGAGAGCATGTATAGTTCCTTTATATAAAGAATATAAGAAGAAGAACATAAGAAAGAAGGAACACTGCAACAGGCCTACTGACCTATGCAGAGCAGGTCCATGTCTCCCCCCCGGATTAGCCCAATGGCCCACCCACTCTGGTCACCTCCACTCAAGGAAGGAGCACGGCACCAGACCCAACAGCACAAGCTAGTCAGGTCCAACTCACAACCACCCACACCCACAAAAAATTGTAAAAAATTATAGGGGAATAAGTTTACTAAGTATACCAGGAAAGTGTACAGTTGGGTTACTATTGAGAGAATTAGAGGTAAAACAGAGAGTAGGATTGCGGATGAGCAAGGAGGTTTTAGAGTGGGTAGGGGATGTGTAGATCAAGTGTTTACATTGAAGCATATACGTAAACAGTATTTAGATAAAGGTAGAGGAGTTTTTATTGCATTTGTGGATTTAGAAAAGGCATATGATAGAGTGGATAGGGGAGCAATGTGGCAGATGTTGCAAGTATATGGAATAGGTGGTAAGTTACTAAATGCTGTAAAGAGTTTTTATGAGGATAGTGAGGCTCAGGTTAGGGTGTGTAGAAGAGAGGGAGACTACTTCCCGGTAAAAGTAGGTCTTAGACAGGGATGTGTAATGTCACCATGGTTGTTTAATATATTTATAGATGGGGTTGTGAAGGAGGTAAATGCAAGGGTGTTGGGGAAAGGGGTGGGATTACATTATGGGGAATCATGTACAAAATGGGAATTGACACAGTTACTTTTTGCTGATGATACTGTGCTTATGGGAGATTCTACAGAACAGTTGCAAAGGTTAGTGGACGAGTTTGGGAGGATGTTTAAAGGTAGAAAATTGAAAGTGAACATAGATAAGAGTAAGGTGATGGCGGTATCAAACGATTTAGAAAAAGAGAAATTGGATATCACATTGGAGAAAGGAAGTGTGGAAGAAGTGAATGTTTTCAGATATTTGGGAGTTGACGTGTCAGCGGATGGATTTATGAAGGATGAGGTTACCCAGAGAATTGATGAAGGAAAAACGGTGAGTGGAGACATAAAACATTATTTATGGAGGCTAAGCAGGGAATGTATGAAAGTATAGTGGTACCAACACTCTTATATGGGTGTGAAGCTTGGGTGGTAAATGCAGCAGCGAGGAGGTGGGTGGAGGCAGTGGTGATGTTCTGTCTAAGAGCAATGCGTGGTGCAAATATTATGCAGAAAATTCGGAGTGTGGAAATTAGAAGAAGATGTAGAGTTAATAAAAGTATTAGTCAGAGGGCTGAAGAGGGGTTGTTGAGGTGGTTTGGTCATTTAGATAGAATGGATCAAAGTAGAATGACATGGAGATCGTATAAATCTGTAGGAAGGAAAGCGAGGTAGAGGTTCCTCGAAAAGGCTGGGGGG